>NKCI01000303.1:0-36602 GCA_003946985.1 Fusarium duplospermum | reverse complement strand
CCACACTCTGGCCATCATATGTGATACGCGGGTTTCGACTGGCGATGCGTGTCCATGGCGTCGTCGTCTCCCTATAGCACCGCTAGCTCTGACATTGCCACGCCTCGCTCTCGCTCATCAACCTCGTCATCGTGTGTACCCCCCTTCTCCCCCTCCCTGCCTCCTGCTCCTCCCACTGTCAACATCTATATCTAACCGGCCCATGTCCCCCTTCTAGGCGAAAACTCACAGATTCAAATCCCATGTCCTCTGTCGACCTTTCCAAGATTGAAGAACAGATCAAGATGACCGCTCTCGACCAACACCGTGGCTACGCCCAAGACCACTATGCCGAGATCCAGCAGGACCGGCCTACCCAGTACATCGATGAGACGAATGCTGCCGGTTACCAGATTGTGCGAGAGCCTCTCTGGAACAAGGGTAAGCTTCCCCATTCCCATGATCAACACTTGTTGTCAACATCGCCATGGTGTTGAGGCATGATACTCCTACCTTTGCTTCACTTGAAGCTTGGTTGAGCTCTGTCTCCCACCATCGCATACCCTTCCAAGCTCATGGTCCAACAATGGATCATGCCGCTATCCCTTCCATACCTTGCGCCCTCCTCATCAGCCCTCCCAATGTCCATAGCTGACCTCAACCTCTCCAGGTCTTGCCTTCACTCCCGAGGAGCGCGCCTCCAAGAACCTCACCGGCCTCTTCCCCCACACCATGGAGAGCTTCGAGACCCAGTGCGCCCGAGCCATGAAGATGATCCACACCCGCCAGACTCCCATCGACAAGTACCTCTACCTCTCCTCCATCAAGGAGTCAAACACCGACCTCTTCTACCGCCTCCTCATCGACAACATCCGCGACCTCATGCCCCTCGTCTACACTCCCACTATTGGCGATGTCTGCCTGCAGTACTCGAGCATCTACACCCGCCCCGAGGCTCTGTACATCTCCATCAAGCAGCGCAAGTCCATCCGCACCATGCTCCGAAACTGGCCCTGCCAAAACCCCGAGATTTGCGTCGTGACAGACGGTTCTCGTATCCTTGGTCTCGGTGACCTGGGCATCAACGGTGTCGGTATTTCGGTAAGTCGAATTCGCCGTGGCTCGCGCACCTTGAAGACACTGCTAACGGTTCCAATGTAGATCGGCAAGCTCGCTCTTTACACCGGCGCTGCTGGTATCCACCCCCAGAAGACCCTCCCCATCGTCCTCGACTGCGGTACCAACAACGAGGAGAACCTGAAGGACCCCTTCTACCTGGGTCTGCGACAGAAGCGCCCCGCCTACGAGGAGCAGCAGGCTTTCATGGATGAGTTCATGGAGGCTGTCCGTGACGTCTTCCCCGACATGGTCGTGCAGTTCGAGGATTTTGAGTCTCAGAAGGCCTTTGGTTACCTCGACCGATACCGCGACCAGTACCGCTGCTTCGTAAGTGGAATAGAAAACCGAGAGTAAAAGGAAATGATCACTAACAAACCTATAGAACGACGATATCCAGGGAACTGGTGCCGTTGTCTTGGCTGGTTACATTGGTGCCGTTGAGCAGTCCGGCGTTCCCCTGGAGGAGCAGCGCCTGGTCTTCATGGGTGCCGGTTCCGCCGGTGTCGGTGTTGCTAAGCAGCTCGTCGAGTACTACACTCGCCGTGGCCTGACCGAGGAGGCTGCCCGCGACAAGTTCTGGCTTGTCGACACCAAGGGTCTTGTCACCAAGGACCGTGGTGACCGTCTTGCCGAGCACAAGAAGTACTTTGCCCGTACCGACAACGACGGCCAGCAGTACCGCACTCTTCAGGACGTCATTGAGTACGTCAAGCCCAGCGCTCTTGTTGGCCTGACTGCCACCTTTGGTGTCTTCACCGAGGATATTGTCCGATCCCTTAAGGCCTCTGTTGAGGCTGGTGGTCTTGGCCGCCGCCCCATCCTCTTCCCTCTTAGCAATCCCCTTACCAAGGCTGAGTGCACCTTCGAGCAGGCCATTGAGTGGACCGAGGGTACTGTCCTCTTCGCCTCTGGCTCTCCCTTCAACCCCGTCAAGGCCAAGTTCGGTGATGAGTCTCACCACACCACCTACTACCCCAACCAGGGTAACAACGTTTACGTGTTCCCCGGTATCGGTCTCGGTGCCATCCTGGCCAAGGCCTCTCGCGTCACTGACGAGATGATCTACACCTCTGCCGCTGCTCTGGCTGGTTCCCTGACTGCTGAGGAGGTCCAGAAGGGTCTCATCTACCCCCGCATTGAGCGTGTCCGTGACGCCAGCGTCATCGTTGCCCGTGAGGTGATGAAGGCTGCCCGACGTGGTGGTGTCTCTGAGCTCCCTGACTCCCAGTGGGCTGAGTGGGAGGAGTGGGGTGATGTTGCTCTCACCACCTACATCAAGAAGCACATCTATGACCCCCTCTGCTTCGCTGATGCCAAGACTCATCTGTAGATGGATCGTGACTCGGCTTGTGCACACTTGTGTATGATTTGCAGCATGTTTGGATTGGACAGGTGTCTTTCTCGACTGTGAAGTGCTCGTCGTCGAGATCGCACTTGCGGAGATTTTGAAACTTGGGCGTTTTGAGCTGACCACGACCCATGGCCCTTGACCGGACTTCCGTGTCATGGATTCACTGGGGCTGGACTCTCGTTTGCCTTGCCAGTGAACTTGATACCTACTCATGTCATGCCACACGCTCTGGACGGTGGCCATGAGGATTCTGTTGAGCGGCCCCAGTGATGGGCGTTTTTGCGTTTTCATAATCTGCTTGATGCGTTAACGGCTATTTAATCTTTGTTTTCACCTGGCATGGGCCTGACAGGATAGAGGTGGACCAAAACAAGATGTGGGAAGAGAGCGTACATACTGGTAGATGAGATTGTTGCTGAATAGGAGTTGGATTTACCGTTACATGCTGAACGTGCCTTGCTTGTGACTGATAAGTTGTTGAAACTCGTCTTGAGGCTGAAGCTTGAGGATGTTGAGATGTCCTTGATGACATGGTGCATGTCGTGTTTGTCGTAGTCGTGATACCTGTTGCTCCAGACGTAGCTGGCGAGCAAGCCATGGGTAGATACATAACAGCATGGTCGTTCTGTAATGCTGTGATCCTCATGGGCTCATGGCCCAGAGTCAACTGCATACCTACCCTGGTGTCGAACCATCTGCAAGTAGGATTAAGGTAGTGATTGGCATCACTCGTCCTGATCAAGGACTGGATGCAAGCAGCCTTGGCTGGTAAGTTGGCGCTCCGGTTTCATTCAATATGTGTGTCGTCTTGGTGCTGGTCATGATGGTGTTGCGTTCCCGTACTTGTCCATGTTGATCGGTGAGAGGGCTTGGTGAGGTGATCCGAGCGATATCTCAGGCCTTTTGCCTACCTTTGTTCAATCTAGACGGCGGCGGTAATGATATGAAACAAGTGTCTACCTTCACTGACTTCAATGAAGGGAGTATGCCGATGAGGGTTGCGCTGTCTTTCTTATCGCAGTTGTATCAGAGCTAGATTGAGGATTTGGGAGGATTGAGTGTGTGACATGTCCGCGGAAGCTTGCCCAGTGTTGACAACCGACTGATTAGGGAAGGGATCACGACATGTGAGTATCCCCCCTCCGCACATTAATGTCCGGGACGGGACAGGGAAGTTGGCGAGGACGGCGAAGCTGGCGTGACGTCCAGGTTTGGGTGGTGATATGGGAATCTCCTTGATAATGGTGGTTTCAAGAGATTTGGCATGTGAGTCCCAAGACTCGGGACTCCCACGCGGGATCGGGGGGGAACCCAAGAACGGAGGATCTCGATCTCCATGGACGGGCATCCAGATGGACGCACAAGCACAAGCGAGGGTGGTGGTTGGGGGTTAATGGTTTTTGATTTCTCCCAGGTGGTAGGATGGGCGGGAGTTGGTAGAGGGGCCATCTCGGTGCGTCGGTAGCCGAGCGGAAGCTCGCCTGGAAGCTCGGGGATGGGGGAGGTCAACGCCGAGCAGGGTTCTGTTGGGTGCATCGGGGGGCGGCAGCTAGCGAATCTGCGCCAGCATTGGCGCGTGGCTGCGGGAGAGGATGAGACATATTCTGGTCAAGGCAAACGAGGGCTCTGCCATTGGGCAGTGTCGAGGGTGGGTGGAGGATGTTTGAACCGAGCAAGGGTAGTCGAATTTTTCTGCTTGTTGGATGCCGTTTCTTACACGGCATCTGAGCGGCGGCGGCGGGCGGCCTTTGGGGGTTTGTGATGATGGCTCACTCGGGCATGGGGCATGCATGGGGTTGGCTCTAGTGGAGCCCGTTCGGGCCCGGGCCCCATTTTTCGGCGCTCGACGCCGGAGGGCGCGGGAGGGCAAGAGACCGGCAACAAAGGGATTGGACCGTGACGTTTCTTGGGATGCAGACTGGATGTGTGGATGTGTGGATGGGCGCACGGTGGCGTCGAGGCTCGTGGTTGCATTGCTCAAGGTGTCATATCAGCTTTCTGTCTGTCATGCCCTGTGCCTCCTGTGCCTCCCTTTGGTCTCCATGGATGGCATGCAACTGCGAGACGACGAGCGACATTACGACAAGCAAGAGCCGAGTCCATTGCCGCCAAGTAAGCATGGAAAACATGACCCTTGAATATCGGCGATTGGGTCGGATTGCGAAAACTGGCCGGACCACCGTTTTGAAAATTCCATCATGGATGGATAGATGGACCTGCGCATGACATGACGCTGACCTCAATTCCACCTCAGGCTCTGGACGGGCTCCGCCTGTTCCTGATCTTGGGACCCATGAGCCTGCCTGAGAAAATCCCCATAGTGGAGATTGTCATCGACTTTGGACACGGTTTCATTCACATCTCGATGCTCCGTCCATTCCGGATTGTGGATGTCGAAATTGAAAAGACAGAAGACCGAATCCCGATTTCCTGAATATTTCCTGAAGCATCATGACATGGCTGAAGCGAACACCGAGTCGAGTGCCGGGAAACCCCCTGCCTATCCAGGTGCTCCGACCTTTGATCCCACTGCGTCCACGTAGTATCTGTGCTTTGATATTGGCGTACTTTCATCGCGACTTTGTCCGTTGGTGTGTACGCAGATCGGAGGTGAGCTGCGTTGAATAGAAGCTACGGAGCAATCAATCTCGGAATGGTTCATTCGGAGACAGAAGTAGGACGTCAGTCCGTCGTGGCACGCCCACCGGCGGGAGATCAGCCACCCCTCCTCCAACTTCCCCAGGGGACTTCGCAGATGCATGGCGGAAGCATCGAGAGCGTCGTACATAGGTAGCACAGAGTCGCGGCTGAGAGTCGCCTGCCGACAGGAAGCCGGCATAGACGTCAATCGGAATTTTCCAATTTAGAACAACAGGGTGGCTTTTGGCGCGTCCAAAGAACCATCAGCGGAGTTGCAGCGGCAGCGGCAGCCTTGCACGCCTCTGAGGGTCTCTTGAGCTCGCTTAAGCCAGACCGATGCTCACCGACCAAAGCCGGTCCGTCCAGTCCAGAAAGAAAGAGCTCAATTGTCAGGCCCGGTCACGTCTGGCTAGTGCTGCATGTCCAAGGCCCTGGCCCGGCACGAGACTGCATGAGAAGCTCGCGATCCACTCGCACCCCATGGAGAAAAAGCAGGAGAGCCTGTATGGAAGGTGAAAAGGCCTCGGGACCCGCTTTATTTGGACTTTGATGTCCATCCGCCCAAGGGGCTCTCACCTTGGCCCAAGCCACGCCCGGGCAGAACCCAGTCGGACGTCAGTATCCGCCCCGCCCAGCCCCCAGCGGCCTTCAGTGATATCCGGCGGGCTCGGTATGTGGCCGATGGGGGGCAGATCTCTGGGTTCCAGCGCCTCTCAGCATCCCGCAGTGTGTCCCTCAGGGAGATACATGCGCAGAAGTACTGTAGAGACAGAGGACCGGAGGCACCGGGGACCCGGCCCCACTGCGGTCTAGGCTCCGCTGAGGCTGGCAGTTTGCTGGAGCCGGGCTCGGTGATTGACTTGCATCCAAGCATCGTGTTTGAATCCCTTTCGCGAAGGTTTTCTTGTTTCTCGAGCCGTCTCACCTGTGTTAGCTCATTCCTCTTTGGGACGCTCACCTTGCTCGCTCCATCCAGTTTTGAAGCGGTGACGGGGAGATATACCCACCAAGACCTCCAACGCCCCTCCACATGATCAATCCTCGGCGCGGTGAAGCTGGCCGTCCAACTAACGGAGGCCTTGGCTTCGATTCGATTAGAACCCGGCCGCGGAATGGGGTTCGGGGGGTCGGCGATGTGTAGCAACAGACAAAAGGAGAAGGGGGGGTGCGTCACCTTATTATGATGACGGAGGCAACTTACTGCGCTGCCCTGCACTGAGATGGCGACGCAGTACCTCTTGGCAAAAATATGCGGCGTGGGTTGAGTGAGATGGATGGATCGTGAAGAGGAGCTGATGTGGGGAAGAGGGAATTTTCGCTTTGCGTGTGTGTGTGTGTGTGTGTGTGCCTTCCATTTCATCAGCCGCCGTCAGCCAGCCAGCCGGCCGGATAGGTAGCCAACATGGAAGGTGCCAAATTTGGAGGCAATGCACGCCGTGCCTGCTTCATCTCGCACATCATGTCCGACTCCCCAGATACACGCAGGCAGCCATCATTGGTTCAAGGTATAAACATCAAATCCTGGCATCCATGAGAGTTTCCAGCCGGCCAGTTGTTGCAGTAGGGATTAGATAAGCCCGGGATGAAAAGAGGCATTCTTGGACAGTGAATGTGAAGCAATCCCTGAACAGAGGCTGGTCCAATCGTCGACAACCAAACGCATTTCAAAGCCCCTTAAGGTTCTGCCCAACCCGGGGCGTCCCGTCGAGACATGCACCGTTGGACAGAACCAGAACAGCGTTGCCTCTTTGTAAAACCTCACGCCCCCCAGACGTTGCGATGGTGTTTACGCCAGTGCTTGTAAGTGGAAATGGGGTCTCGGCGCCGGCGACAGAGATTTCATGGCCTCGTGATTCGCCAACGATGAAATGTTGGCCGCCCACCAAGGATTTGTGTCTTTTTTGGCTTCGTTGACGGAGTAGCCGAACATTGCCGACTAATCTCCGTTATTGGTTGAGAAATTAGACGCTCTTCTCGATCTCTCTTGATGATTGGCCCAGCTCCAAATCCTGCAACCCAAGATTTCCCCTGGCCCGTGAAGGCTGCACCGGACTAATGGACAGGCGCCATGAATCCTCGCATTGCAACTTTTGCGTCACATCACTTTGACTTTGTGGTTGTTCGCCTTCAAAGATGAAAGAATCATCACCAAGAGAGAGCTCCATCCAAGTGGAGAGAAGGGGGGACGCTTTGATGAAATCGACCAGGAAAAGGGCAGCCTATGGGAGAAGAATTAGCACTTGGAGCGGGACCTGAGAGGAACTTGGCATGGACCACGGCACGCCGCCCGCGAACCGTGAGAACCCATGTCACTGCGTGGTATCCACCTCCGCATCCACAGAAGACCGGCGTGCTATGGACGAGATGTCGACATCGACGTCTTCCAATGCCGATGGAACGACTGACTTTGACAGGGGCTGCAGGGACGGTGCAAGAATGAAACGGCATTGGGCACCGCGCCGCACCGTACAGCACCGCAACGGTAGCGCGGAATGAGATGAATGACGAGAAAAGGAAAGAATATTGCTGCAAAACGCTGCGTGTATTGTCCCCACAGCCCGCAGTCCTGCGTTTGCGGCGCCTCGTGATGCGCCAACCTTTCCGGCACGCCCCCTGGCTCAACGGGGCTGCTGACTCGATTCAGGTCTCCAAGCCGGGTCGGTGATTGGCCGCTCCACACTACAATGACAAACTGTGGGGGGAAGGCCTGCGAAGAAAAGCCACCCTGGCCACGGAGCCCGCAACCAGGATCGGAGACGAATCGAGCTGGGACGGATGCTGGGGACGGCAGGTCTTTGCGTCCTCCTCGAGGCAGAGGCCCGGGCCCGTTCATGACATCTCGCCATCGCTGACAAGCGAGTGAGATCTGTCAAGATTCAAAGCCGCTGGTTAGACTGGTTCATGAGGCTTTGGGCGACTGTGGGGAGGGAGGCCCTCCAGGCCCGGTGAACGAGGATCATCATGAAGATGAGGGACGGCGAGTCTTTTTTAGCGAGTGGGTACGGATACCTCCCTGGACATCGGGGTAATGTTTGGAGAAGGGCAGGCTCCAAACCAGACCAAAGAGGACATGTCTTGTCTTCCCTCTCTGACAGCGTAACACACGCAGGCAGACTGTCATGTCTCTTTGGGACAAAGTTGATTTATGACAGGGTCCGTACGATGCCGTCGGGGTCTAGCGTGGACACCGTAACAACCTCTCGCCTCTTTGCTTGTCACGTCTCTGATGCCACGAGGGCGGCGTGATGTGGATTGCGGGCGCCGTTATGCCCGACTTGTCGTGCTGGAAATTGTTAGATTTTGGAGTGTGGTGGCGTGTACATCGCCGCACAAGTCAACACATGGCAACCCCGGATCCCCAGAGTTTGGTCTGATTCTTCAATGCCCGGACCCTTGGACCTGGTGTCGTCGTGCCGTGTCGTACGTCGTGTCAACGTCGATATGGTGCGGGATCGCACATTGTGTGTGTGTGTCCGTGTGCCAATGGCCCTGATGCTCGCGTGGAGCCGGGACCAGCGTGCGTGAGGAGGGGGAGGCGCTGTTGACGACACCAAGCCCCCAATGCCCCGGATATTCCAGGATCAGGCAGTCAGTCGTTGCAGGCCTTGAGCGTGGCCTTGAGATAGCCTTGGGCAACGACAGAGTCGAGTCTGTCCAACCAGATGGCAGCTCGAGATTTTCCCCGGCCGTGTCCGCCCATACCCGGAAGGATTGAAACGCCCACCCCAGACCAAGATGACCCAAGAAAGTGAACTGCATCTGGCCCAGCCGCCAAGAGTCTGGTCGAGAAAGCCTGGGCAAGGACGTGGTGGCTGCTGGAGTAAGATAAAGAGAGGGGGAAGAGGCGTGATGGGTGGCAGGACAAGGATTTATCCGGGGTCGCCCACAAGGGTTCTATCTCAAGTCTCGAATCAACAGATCCATTGTCGTGCTACGGCTGAAGGAACAAAAAGCAGACAAGTTTTGGGGTTTGCTTCCAAGAGGGATTAGTGAGTCTCATCAAGGTCAAGGTGTGGTGGAGAGTCTGAGGAGTTGAATGAAATAAAATGCCTGGAAGTCAGGCACCTCACCTCGCGTAGGCAGGTACGTAACCCCACCATTCCTCCGCTCCTGAAGTGAGGTGCCTCTGGCTGAACCTGAAGGAAAAAGGAAAACCATCCCCAGAATACGACGTCGTCAATGGTTGACATTTTGCTTTGCCTCCCAAGAGTTCCGTCGGCTTGGCATTACTGGTGGTAATCACTCAACTCGCTCGTCAACGTCTGCGTCTCAACTGCCACTGTGAGCACCGCCGCACCATCCATCCCCCCCGGCCACTATCCCCACAACCAAGACGCACGCAGACGCACGCGCACGCACCCCGATGCCACGGTGCCACCTCCAGACTTGTCTTCCTGGCAAGGCCCTTACCGTAATCGGAGAAGACCCGCCCTCACCCAGGAAAAGCGCTCTCCATCATCCGGGTTCCTTGTGTGGAGTGGTGATGGGTCCCCGGTACTACGTTCACCCTCTTTGCGCCTTGTTCTGTCATTCTTTGGTCTCCCAGACGCCATCCGTACCCTACCATGGACCCTCAACGCCTCCCACACGCCCTCCTCCACTAGGCTTGGCCCTGCTTTGGCTCTCATCGACCAAACTTCTTCTGCCCCCCTTCGTGAGTAACGAGCCCTCAGCCAGTCTAGCGACCAGAATATAATAACCATCCACACCCCCCACCTGCCGCCCCCGGATTTCCGTTCCCTTGGCTTCGAACTCCTCATTGTGTGTTCGTTCCTCTCCAACTGTCACGAACTTGCACTCTTCTTCGACGGGGACTTGGGCATTTGCTCCAACCAAATCCCAAGGATCGTGGTCGACCGCTGAGCCTCATCCTGTCCCTGTCCAGCAGCTTGCAGCCTCGTCCTCATCGCCTCTTCTGAGTTTCACTCTTACTCTCCACTCTTGACCTAAATAACAGCACGACAAAGGCACTGCCTCTCACGACGATTCCCAGCGCAACTTGAATCACGACGACAGTCACGGATATCTGTTTGACGACTTGATCTTTTCAATCTCCACTCTCCACTCTACCGCTCTAATCTTTCACTGTCCGCTTCGCCGGATGCTTCAATGATCAACAAGTTCGAAGTGTACCATCTGTTTTCAGGTCTCCCCTGAGTGTCTACTCGGCCCTATTCAACCAAGGCATCTAGCATAACAGCTGTGTCTTAACATTCCACACATCGTCCACCCTTCAAGTACGACTCGATTTCGACGACAGGCCTCTTGACCAATTCGTCTATTGTGTGGTCAATCTCACACACCGATCTCACCTCATCTCATTGGCAACACCAACTCACATCATCATGACTACCGAAACATCAGAAGGCTCGGTTGCCCCGCCCTCGCCGGCGTCGACATCAGCAAAGACTGTCACCGACAAGACCAACAAGAAGCGTGCCTCACCATCTGGCGACTCGGAACAGCCCGCCAAGGTCACTAAGCGACGAGCTGCTCGTGCTTGCGTATCCTGCCGTGCCCGAAAGGTCCGCTGCGACGTGGTCGAGGGAGCCCCTTGTGGAAACTGTCGCTGGGACAATGTTGAAGTGAGTGAGATTCCGGAATCTCTGGGCCATTGAGGGCCCTGACCCGCTCTCATCTCCAAGCAGTGACTGACTGTTGAGCAGTGCGTTGTACAAGAGAGCCGCAGACGAAAGTGAGTGGATTCCCAATCCCTTCCGGTCATGGTTTCCCGATCGGCTCCATCCCGGACCTCATTGCCGGCTTCCGGTTTACTGGAGCGGCAGCGTCGGATGGCGTCATGCAATGCGGCACTTTGGAGGAGGAGGTGGAAAATGCATCCATCCAGCCATTGATTGCTAACGGGCCCTGCAGGAAGAATCTTCTTACCGCCAGCACCGCGGGCCAGCCCGTCTCCACCGAAGCCCAATTGCGCTGCAAGACCGCAGCCAGCAATCCCATGGGCATGAGCACAGCCGATCTTCGGCGTCCCAGCAGCGGCTCTGCAATCTCGACGAGCAGCATTGACGGGCCTAGCAGCTTCCTAAGCAATTCCGGACTTGACAACCATGTCCCTCACATGATCTGTAAGTTTTGAACGCCTCCCAACCTCAAGAACCCTGGTTTTTGTGCGCATGCACTGGTCTGGGGCCTCTGATTGGCTGCCCGCAAAATTTTTGGAGAAGCCTCCGATCTCCGCATTTTCAGCCGCCCCTGACCCGCTTTTTTGCTGCACCCCGCCCCGCTTAACTCTTGATCACATGAAATCTTGGACGTGCTATTGTCCAGTTTTGTCGACGCCCTGACTGACCACGCGACCTTAGACCAACGATCTGGGTACCGCCACGACCCTGTTCTTCTAAACAAGCTGCATTCCAATGATGGCAACCCTCAGCGTCCCGTGTGGTCCAATAACCTCATGACAACCCCTTCCGTCTTTGACAGTCTGCGCACTTCTCAGTTCATCAGCTCGCTTGAAGAGCAGGATTCTACCGCTCAGCTCCCTGCTTTCCTCCGTCCCCTACCAACCAAGATTGCCGCCGAGGATGTCAAGTATCTTCAGATCAAGGGCGCCCTGTCTGTGCCCACCCTGCCGCTTCAGAATGCCCTCCTGCAGGCCTACGTCGAATACGTCCACCCGTATATGCCGCTCATGGACCTGAACAGCTTTCTCGGCATCATCAACACACGTGACGGTCAGAATGGCCAGACCAGCCTCTTCCTCTACCAAGCAGTCATGTTCGCCGCTTCTGCTTTCGTCGATATGAAGTATCTTCGCGAGGGTGGTTACACTACACGAAAGGCTGCTCGCAAGTCCTTTTTCCAGAAGACCAGGGTGAGTGACAAGCCACGCGGGATTGAAAAGTTTGATTTGAATGGACTGGAGCTCATTTGCCAATAGCTTCTCTACGATTTTGATTACGAGTCAGACCGCCTTGTCCTCGTCCAGGCACTGCTTCTGATGACGTATTGGTACGAGACCCCTGATGATCAGAAAGACACTTGGCACTGGATGGGTGTGGCTATCTCGCTGGCTCACACCATTGGCCTCCACCGCAACCCTGGATCGACGAGCATGGCCCCGGCAAAGCAGAAGTTGTGGAAGCGAATCTGGTGGTCGTGCTTCATGCGAGACCGTCTTATTGCCCTGGGCATGCGACGACCCACCCGAATCAAGGACGAGGACTTTGACGTCCCCATGCTCGAGGAGAGCGATTTCGAAATCGAGGTCCTAGCCGAGGACAACACTGTCATCCCCGCTAGCTGCACGTTGGTCCGTAATCTGGATATGCAGCGAGAACTGGCCATCATGTGTATCGCCAAGGCCCAGCTCTGCGTGTGCATCAGCCACATGCTCAAGGCGCAGTACTCGGTTTTGATTCGAGACAAGATGAAGCCCGAAAACACGACCAACAGCACCATGATGCTGTTCCCTAACAAGCAGCTGGATAATGTCGAGGGCGTTACTGAGGTCGACCACGAGCTCATGGCATGGGCGGAGTCCCTGCCAACATGCTGCCAGTACCGTACCCTGACTCCTTTGGATGTCAAGGATGGACGATCTACCATTGCCGTGCAGCGCACGCTGCTCCACATGGTCTACTACACGACTATTTCGGCTTTGCATCGACCTCAGTTTCTGCCGTCGTCGCCTCTGCAGGCCCCCACGACATCACGCCAGGTCCAAGACATGTCACGACTGCGAGTGCGTGATGCCGCTATGCACATTACTCGAATGGCCACAGAACTTCACCAGTGCCGCCTGGAGCGGTTCCTGCCCACGACCGGTGTTACCGTTATTCTCCCGGCCATGATTATTCACCTGCTCGAGATGAAGAACCCCGCGCCACAGGCTCGCGAACGTGCTACTCGAGGTTTCCGTCAATGCATGAGGGTGATGGAAAAGCTTCGAGAAGTGTACGCGGCTGCCGACTACGCAACGGGCTTCCTCGATGCTGCTCTGCGCAAGGCCGCTATCGATATTAATGCCAGTGTCGGCCCCTCAACACTGGCTATGATGAAGCGAGTGCCAGTCGAATTCAGCGCCCAGACGCCACCACCCGAGAACGCGCCTTACATGACCGCCGCTGAGTCCCTCTTTAACGAAAGGCCGAAGGAGCCTCGACCACAGCCGACCCCGACCATGATGCCACCCAACACGGTCAATGCTGCAGCCTTGGAGCTCTCTACGAACTCGCCGCCCCAGACTGAACTGGAATCCCCCGCTGCTGGCCTGACACCCAGCGTCAGCGCCGCATCGGAGGAGATTCAGCTGGATGTCGGAAACATGGATCTCGATTTCATGCAGGGCCATGATGAGTTCGACTGGAACGCCGTCGCCGGAACCGACTTTGATGTTGATCAATGGCTTCAGTTCCCTCCTGAGGGTGTCACCAATCAGGATGATAACCTGATTGCTGGCGTTCTTGGACGAGGAGTCGAGGAGCCTACCATGTCGGCTGAGCAAGCTCTGAACTGGGCTATCAACGCCGAGGCTGATGCCACAGCCAGGCAGGCGGACACTCGCGGCCATGGAGAAGTTTCTGCCCAGGCGTAAACATCATTCTGGCAACTATTTATTTCTTATTTGACCCATTTTTGAAGATGATTTATGGATGGAGTCTGGTATTTTGTTTCTTATTGTGTTACCTGGTGTACATGTCTGCATTAGAGCCGGCGATATTGGAACTCGGGGCGTTGAGCGCGGGCTCTGGCTCCAGGTGGCGCAACTGTTTGGGAATGGGACGGCGGGTTGATTTGGATGGGATTTGTTTGGATTGGTTCCTGGGCATCAAAAAGCAACGCTTGGCATGACGGTTGACGAAGGGAATTCATATTCGGAGTTTGAAGGATCTAAGCAAAGAGGGCGAAGAGAAGGAAGAGGGCGCACCTGGTTGGAGAGGAATCATGACCCATACTCTTGGCGCCCTCGACTCTCGCCATTTACACAATAGCCAATCTACACAGTACATATTAGCTAGTGAATAAACAAGAGTCAAGATCCATTCGAAATGGCTATCTAATCTGGGATGTGACGTGAGTTTGGTCCATCGGACGAGTCACAGCAGAGTCCAACAAACAAAGATGGGGTGGCATGGGGTGATTTGATCTGAGCTGAACTGGGGTGAGCAGTTTGTGAGCTGATGATCCGAAGCGGGTCGCATCTCGCCTCATGGCAATCGACGATTCAAACGAGGCATGAGAGCTCTGAGCCACCATCCAGGTTAGACAGGGTTAGGAATGGGAATCGTGACGACGATAGCCATGTTGCCAAGTCATAGGGATGAGAATGACTGAGGCGGGTGAGGCTGCCTGGAACGCATATGTCATGGGACTTGGGCAAACGTTCGAATTAGTTGGGCCGAATCGTATTCTTATTCTCGAATAGCCCAGGGGACTACGGTTAAACTGTCTGGTGTCTTTACCTTTGTGGAGGTTGAGAGATGGAGATGGAGGAGGCCTAGGTCAAGACAGCCACGATTCGCAGCCAACCAGATGACACGACCTCGTCGCCTTGTCTTTCAGCCACAGAGGACGGGCATGTTGCTCGCAGTGGCGTTTGTGTGTCTCTCGGTGCTCAGCTGGGAAGGCCATGCCTCACAAGGGGGACTACCGGGCTCCGGTAGCGGCAGGGATGGGATGTTCCATGTGGGAAACAAAACACGGGTTGAGGCTCGAAGCGGACAGGACGGTGAACCCACAGCGGTGGCTACGATCACGGGAGGCAAAGGAAGAAAAGAAATTATGAGCCAGGGTGTGGTGAACAAAGGAAGCATGAAGAGAAGGGACGGGTAGTGGTGGGTTTGCATGGTTTGTTGACATCCATGACATGGTCATGATGACTGGCAGACAGGGGGAACGCTGCAAGCGGCGATGCGATGTCATGAGGGACGGGAAAGACAAAAGCTCTGGATGCAGATGGGGACAGCTGATGAAGAGATGAGGTTGTTTCTGATTGCTGTTGCCCCCTTTTCTTTGTCTTGGGTGTTGTTGATGTTGGGTTGCCCCTCAGTCTCATCTGCATCTACAGACGGGACAAGTATGTTGAAGACCACTCAACCAGGAGGTGACTAACTCTGTCAAGAGAAATTGAATCATTTTAGCCGTCAGAGAAAAAGAGGCAGGTGCATCATTACATTGCTTCCGACAGGTGGACATGGATGAAGGAAAAAAAAAAAACAATAATGAGATCTAATTCAAAACCCCCTTGCCCGGTCGTACAGGGCAATCAAGCCAATATTCGCTTCGGGGGGCCGATCGCGGTTGATGGACCGTCGTCATGGGCAAGGCCCCATGTGAACTGCTCAGGGATAGGGATGTAGGCAACGAGCGCTTGTACGGATACGGAGAATGAGAAGAAGAATACGGAATCTGAGTCGTCGAGGACTGGCTTGGGCTGGGCTGAATTGTCTTGGTTACCCAGGTTGTAGAAGTGGTCATGTCTAGGTTGTTCGGTAGGCTGGCAGGTTGTCGGGATTACGGGGCGAGGGTCCTCTCGATTATCTCGAAAGAGACGGGACGTACGGACGTAGCTAGGTAGGTAAGGTAGCTAGAGTCAGTTCCCCTTTCTCATCCCATCATCTTCCCCTCCTCTTCCATCCTTAACAACCTACAACATTCATTCTCTTCTCTTCGTCTGTCGCCTCGTCCATCACGACTATGCTTACTTTTCTTTTCCTGCTCTTTGTTTGCATCTTGTACATCGTCCGCCAATTGTCGTTCCTTCTGTCGCTGCCTGCTCACCTTCCCTGAGAGCTCCCTCCCTCTCTCCCGTCACCACCATCGACGCCTAACAACAACAACAATAACAAAGTGGTCACAGCTTCAAGCTCTCACTCTTCACGTCCCCTATTCGCCAACTTGACTCCATCAACTGCGCGCTGCACATCATCCTGCAGCCTCACTCGTTTGCCTTTCGGAATCCGCCGCTTCAATCCACTTTTTAAGGGTCCTTTTTTTTCTCTCTCTAATTCCGACAGTCAAGCAGTCGTCACCTGAGGGGCTCACAGATACGGGATACACTGACCGAAACGACCTCAATCTCCTTCAAGAGCTTGCTTGCCTCTCTGGACCGGGGCCGCACGGGACTCTGGTATCAATTTGGATGAGTCGACCGATCTACGTGTAACTGTAGCTGCCTCTCTTTCGTCACACGAACCACGACCCACGAACCATCTGTTGTCGCGAGTTGACTGGACTGAACTGGGGGCCGCCGCTAATTCCCACGGTAAACCTCCATTCGCACAGCCGAAGGTGCCAACCAAGCACCGCAAAACGCGACCGCGACGTGGCCCTTGCCGCCCACACAGATTTCAGCCTTTTCTTTACCGCCCGCCACCCGCTGGCGATTGCTTCGCCTTCAGGTTGCTCCATTTACTTCAATCACCTCTGTCGAGAGTCGCTCCTCTCGCTTCTTCACTCCTTTCGGCCTTGCTCACCTGTCTCGGCTTTGCTTTTTCCGGCCAAGGGCGGGTTGGTTTGTAAGACCAGCCGCAGACCGAGACTTCATCGCTCAGTCCCCCTCTTCATCCGTGGATCCCAACATCCATTTGTCTCTTTTTCTGCCTGACGCCAGCAGTCTCATCCTTCGTCTCCTTGCATCCTTTGTCTCTCGTTCCTGATCAGTCACCCAAACGAACGCGGTCACCAAAAAAGCAGCCAGAACGCCCAGAAAGGCCCCATCGACGACGTAACCCCCCGGCGCGTCTTTGTTCGACATGGGCATCAAAAACGTCGCTCGCGCCCGCCCCGTCGACCTGTCTTCAGGCTCCTAGAAAGACAGACCATGATTCTTCGGTCCATTGCCTCATCGCGAGTCTCCGTCTGTGCTAGACAACAACCATGAGCGATCCGCCTACGCAGGTCATCCGGCATGCGCGGCATCCCACCGCTACCTCGCCGCCCCCTAAGAATCGCCTCACCGATGATATTCTGGCCAATCTTGGCCCGCGCACCGTCGTCGATGCCCTCAACACCGCTACCGGTGCCCTTCGGGCATGTCTGACGAATTCTTCGACTACAGAGCGAGACTTTCTCTTGCGCACAGCTTCTGCATCCAAAGCCATCTGGACGTGGGTCGACGAGTTGCAAAATTGGCCCTGGCCCACCGAATCCAGCTCTGCTGGGTTCGAGGTGCCCAGTGAGAAGGAGCGCAGGAGGAAATCCATGCAACTTACAGTTCCTGATGGGGATAACGACAGTTATATGGGTAGCCTGCAGGTTCGAGAGGTTACTCAATATGAGCGAAGGCTCGTCGAAATCCAGCGCGATCTGGACGATCTCGAAATCGAGGATATCAAGGCGCATGTCCTCAACAACCACATTCTACCGCTTTCCAGGCCGGGTACACCCCTCACCGAGTTCACTAGGGTTGGGCAGCTGTCCAGTTCCAGTTATAACCGTATGGAGGATCTCACCGCCGTCATCACCGCCATTGTTGTCCAGGCTCTGCCCAACCTGGCCAAAGTGACTCGGTTGCTGCACAATTGGGGCTTACGGCTCACAGTGCTACGCCAAGTCCCCCCCTTGTTAATCGCTATTGAGGATGCTGAAGTTGCTCTCAAGTCGGGGTGGAACGCTATTTCGCTGCCCTCGCCTCAGACACCCCAGACCTATAACAAGGTCTCTCCACCAGAACCGACATTAACAAGGAATAATTTCGATGTGATGAAAGGGATGCTGGAGAAGCAGATTTCACGCCCGGGCCGTTCCCTCGATTACATGCTCGATTGTTTGGAAGGATTGGTCGACACACTCCCAGACGACTGGCTGGATCGCATGACTGCTGTGGAACAAGGCTACGTTGAATGGGTTACAGTCTGTGAAAGGAAGGTTAGGGAGACTGAATGGGCTGCCGCCTCCGCTCGGCTGCAACCACCTCGATCCCCTTCGCCACTGAAGAAACTTGTCGACGTGGACGAATCTGCCGTTTACGGTGAAACCCTAGTTGCCGACGACTCTTCCAGTGATGCAGAGAGCACTGCAGACGCCAACGAGGGCCTCCAGCCCATTCCGTTGCTATTACCGCGCAAAAACGGAACAGTGGCTGAACCCCAGAAGTCCAGAATGGCTTCTGGGGCATCGGAGGCCGAGACGGTTGTGCCAGACTCCATTACGAGAGATGCGTTGTCGGAGAGCGAGCCTGACAGTCCTTCCTTCAACATCACCGGCGAGTTTGCAGAGCCAAGCCAAGATTTGACTGGAAGCTTTGATGGCACAAGGGAGATGTCATCCCCCTTGGGGGCAGCTCAACCTCCTACACCGACCACTGAACATAACTTTAGCTCTTCGGTGGTTCAGACGCCTGAAACACCCAACCGCCACTTTCCCCAGGATTTCGACCTCGATGAGTCCCCAGATCTGCCACCTCTTCGCCCTATCCCATTCGCCAGGCCGAGGAGTGGTATTGCTCGAGACCTTACAGCTGCTCGTCGATTGTCAAGTCACTTCGACGGCATGTCCAGTGACCCGCCTGAAATATCCGCTTCTCCTGATCTTCCTCGTACTCGAATTCGAGAGGCCGAATACATCCAAGCTAGCCCACCCAGCTCTCCGCCTATGCGAGTAGCTGATTCCCGTGAATCATCTCTCCCTCCTTTCGACAGTCCCTTGTTAGGACCAAACCGGAGCATCGACGATCTCAACCTGTCAATCAATGCCATCGATGACTCGTTCACGGATGACTTTGATGATGAAATCTCAATCTACGAGTACACGGGTCCCTTCGATCGTCGAGGAAGCACTGGCGATCAGCAACTGCAGCAACAAATCAGTCAAATCATTGAGTCTATTCCTGCAAAGATCAAGCTGTCGACTGAGTTGCCTAAAGTCAACTTGAACCCGCCAGACTTGCAATTACCGCGGGTACGAAAGAGACCCTCTGTAGAGCCATTCCGCAGGAGCGCTTCGAATCTTTCCTCTAGAGCAGGAACACCTTCGTTTACGCTCTCGCCGGCCAAGAATGCGAGGGTCCGGAATCGCGGTCAGCAGGAGATCAAGGTCTACCATCTCTCTCGGTCGACTGGCGAGGCCCCGATCAAACTGTTCATTCGCTGTGTTGGAGAGCAGGGTGAACGTGTCATGGTTCGCGTCGGTGGTGGCTGGGCAGATCTTGGAGAGTATCTCAAGGAGTATGCTAACCATCACAAACGGCGATCTGCCGGCGCGTCCAATGCCAAGGTCGAGGTTCTCCCCGATGTGCCTGTTACCCGAAGATCCAACTTTGGATCGAGCCCAACAAGTCGACCACATTCGGCACTCGAGATGTCCCCTATGTCACCTCTCGCCGTCCGTAAGACGCGACGAAGTGTTGGAGCCATGAGCGGCGAGGTTCCGAGACTTCATCCCAGGACACCTGCTGTGGCACCTGCACAGGGTGAGGACGGTCCATCTTCAGAAGAGTCCAACCGATCGAGGTCCAGTTCTCGACTTAGCTGGGGCGAGGATGAAAGCTCTTTCTTGGGACTTGCAGGACCCTCGGGCAAGAAGGTTCAGATGAGCGAGGAGAACAAGGCATGGGTCGAAAGTGTCAAAGAGAAGGTTAGAATTGCAAGCGGCGAACGAAAGATCTCGTCAAGCAGTCAATTTGGTGAGCTGGGTAAAGTAGGCGGCACGAAGCGATTATTCAAAAGAGCCGAAGACCGTCGAGATTCAAGAGGAACCCTTCGATAACACTGGCACTATAACAACCAACACCACACAACAATAACCACAACTACCACCAACCAATCACTTACTTATTCTTTAACTTATACCCTCATTTATACCATGGAAGAATCCGGAGATACGCCCCAACGGCATCGAGATACCTCGTTTTGTGGAGTTTAGGAGAACAAAGGCAGAACGGCATACAAAGGCATAGCATTTATTTTGTTGTTTTCAACGGCACGGTCTTTTCATCGGGAGGCGAACTGCGGAGCAGTGTAGACAGTCAATACCCAGATTTTCTTTTTCTCGTTACTCTCTTTTGAAGTTCATTATCAATGGGGTGCGGCAAGGGTGAAATGATTTAGCATGATGGACCTTGGTTAGATATTAGATTGGGGAGATCAAATATGATCATACACGCAGCGCAGATATTGACATTTATTCAAACAAAAGAAACAAACATCAATTCATATTCCATTCCATAGCTGGCCATCATGGTGAGTGAGGACATACATGGTGTCGTGTCATGCCGTCTCTGAAACCTATCCCTAGCCAGATCCTTTCAAACCAGACAAACAAATGTTCCCATTTACCCAGCCCTCCTTTTATGTGTTTTCCCTTTCCCTCGTATTTCATGCCATCCGTCATTCATGCCATCTATCTGTTGCGTCTAATCATCGTCATCGTTAGCCCTCCGAGCGAGACGACGCTTGCCCTTTCCGCCCTTGGGGTTTCCCTTGAAGTGCTTCTTGCTTGAGGCCATTTGGACCTCCTTGGGGTCGAGACCGTTCTCCAGAGCGACCACGGCGCGAGCCTTGCGGCCCGAGAGGTGCTTGCCAGCGAGGGCGTCTTCCTTGCCCTGCTCCGAGTATTGGTAGTTGAAGGGCTTGGTGACGTGGCCCTTGGAGCCAGCGGGGCCGAAAAAGCCCTTGTCGAGCTGCTTGGACTTGGGGCCGGCGGGGACGGGCATGTCAGCGGTGGAGGCCAGGTCGATTGAGTCATCGTCCATGGGGATGAAGTGAGAGCTGTTGGATGACTCGGCGACGGAGAGGTGGTCCATGGCGGCGGCGAGAGCGGCACGGCGCTTCTCGGGGAGATGCTGCTCATCGTAGAGCTCACGGTTGAAGTCGGCCGCGTCCTCGACTCCAGGTGGCGGCGAGACGAAGAGAAGCTTGCCGTTGACGTAGTCCTTGAGGATGTATCGGGCGGCACGGGACTCATCTGGCTGTCCGAGACCCTGAGTCTGGAAACCACGGGCACGAGCATATGCTCGGAGGAGCTCCGCAGCGGTAGGGACACCAGTACCACCCTCCTCAATAGGACGAGTGCGGATTGTGATGCCGTAGATGGCCTCGAGGAAAGGCTGAGGCACACGCTGTGTGACGAGGCCGACGGGACCCAAGAACTCGCGGAGCTGGTCGATGGGGAGGACGCCGTTGCAGACGAGGTCGGCCTTTGTGGTGGCAAAGTTGGGGAAGACAAGACCAGGGCAATCGCAGAGGATGACTCGGTCGCTCAGGTGAATGGTCTGGAAGTGCTTGGTCTTTCCGGGGGTGGAAGAGACCGAGACCTTCTTTGCGCCGATGAGGGCGTTGATGGTGGATGATTTACCGACGTTGGGATAACCGACGAGACCGACTTGGAGTTTGCGATCTGCGCCTGTTGAACAGTGAGTTGGGAGTCTTTCAAAGTTGAGGGTGGTTTTGCTTACCTTCGTCTGTCGGTGCGTGTCTGAGGAAGATGTCTTCCAACTCCTCCACGGTAAGAATCTGGGTATCAACCTCCTCTTCTGCCCCTGTTTCAACCTTTGCCACGGACTCTTCAGTTAGGGGAGCACCCTCTTGTTGCTTGTCCTCCTCTATCTGCCCCTCCTCAGTAGCAGGCTCCTTCTCTGCAGCCTTGCTGGATGATGAAGGACCAGCCTCCTCCTCCGAGTCGCTAAAGTCCCTCGCCTCGTTCAACTCGTTGGCCAGTTGCGCCGAGAAGAACCGGTATGAGATGCCTGCTGCTTTCAGGTGCTTCGCCCATGCCGTCCTTTGCTTGAGCGTCATCATATCAGCCTTGTTGATGAGGAGCAGGTTCTCCTTCTTAGGGTCAACAGCCTTGACATAGTTCTCAAGATCCTCGGATCGGAAGAGCAGGGGATTCCTGGCGTCGACAATCTGAACAATCAGGTCTGATCGCTCGATAACTCGCCACAGCTGTCGCCAAACCTCCAGATTTCGCTCAAAGGGTGTCATGAGAAGATCGTTGTTCTCCTGCAGCTCGGCCAGACCACGTCTCCAGTTAAGGAAACCCTCTCGCTCTCGAATGTCCAACTCCTCGGGTGTAGTTGTGCTATCCCACTTGGGTCTCCGAGGCACTGTAAGACGAGCCCTGTGTTGCTTGTGCTTTCCAAGAACGGCCCTCTCCTCGTTGGCAGACAGAAGATAAGGGTTCCTTTGATCGGTGTGAATAATCTTGACGTTGTTGGTCTTCTCAGCAGTAAAGTCGGTGCCGGCCAGCTCGGCAGTGGCCAAGAACTCGTCAAGAGCACCCTGCTCGGTGACGGATCGCATCTTGACCCAGGCAGCATCCTGCTTCTCGTTGACGAGGTACTGCTCGCCGGTGGCATGGTTTGTCCTGGTGATGGCAGAAGTCCTCTTCCTGTCGCTTCCCTTGCCCTTGCCGAAGCGATCATTCATCAGGGCATTTCCCAAACCCACCGAGGTTTTAGACTTTGCCAGAACCATGATGGCGGCGTTGTCTGGTTAAATCTGGGATATCTTGTGGGGGCTTATGTACGAGGAATCGCTGTTCCAAGGCGCAATATACCTATCAAGGTGTATGTCGCTGTGTAGAGTTGTAGAATGGCTTGAAATGTCAGGGCATGAAGTGAACTGGATGGTTGTGCCCCGCTGAATAATGACTGTCCATGGAGGGGCAAATTTTCAGGGTGTCCGTGCTAGTGCGCTCATAACACTGTATATCATGTGCATATCACCACACAAAAGACAGTGCTAACGAAAAGATTACTGTGCATTGCCGATAAGGATTTTTTCGTCACCCCGCTAGAATTTCTGCACCCGGATGAGTGTGATGGCGGCCTAACATCGAATCACTGCCGTCCATTCTTTCTCTCCCTCCAATACCCGCCTCACACTCAAAATCTTGTCGCTCCAAGTCGCCAAGATGCCTCGAAAGTGGATGTGAGTTTATATATTGGAGAGAATTTTTGATATTTTAATTACTGACGGAATGCTCCAGTGACAAGAAGTCTGCGCAGCACTTCACCCTCGTCCACCGGCCGCAAAATGACCCGCTCATCCACGACGAAAGTGCGCCTTCCATGGTGCTCAACCCGACTCAGACCAAGAAGGGATCATCAAAGTCGAAAGATCTAGATGATTTGGCCTCTGAGCTGGGTTACGAGGCCGAGAACATCCGCGCAAACGAAGGCGAGGCTGCCAGCTATGGTGTCTACTACGATGATACCGAGTATGATTACATGCAGCATCTGCGCGATCTCAACACTGGAGGAGGAGAGGTTGTTTTTGTCGAGTCGACTGCGACTGCCAACAAGGGCAAAGGAAAGCAGAAGCAGTCGCTTGAGGATGCGCTCAAGAAGCTGGACATCGAGCAAGAGGCTGGCGACATTCTCGATGAGGATATTCTACCCTCAAAGAACCTTACTAGGGTCACATATGAGGCCCAGCAAGACATCCCAGACTCCATCAAGGGCTTCCAGCCGGATATGGACCCACGGCTACGAGAGGTTCTCGAGGCCCTGGACGACGAGGCTTATGTGGATGAGGAAGACGATGACCTTTTCCAGCAGCTCGCCAAGGATGGACGAGAACTAGACGACTACGAATTTGAGGATACACAATTTGATGAGGACGATGGTTGGGAGTCGGATGCCACAGCAAAGCCCAACAAGGAGTACAACAACGATGAGGCTCCCCAGCTTGTCAAGGCGCCAGCAGAGCACCCGGAAGAGGGTCCTTCGCAGGACTGGCTCGAGGACTTTAAGCAGTTCAAGAAGGAGCAGAAGGGCGGCCGTGCACCAGCTGCGCCATCTGAGCTGCAGTCAAACTGGACCACCACAACAAACGGTGGTCGACGCAAGAAGAGAAAGGGTGCACTGACCGATGCTTCAAGCTACTCCATGACGTCTTC
This sequence comes from Fusarium duplospermum, assembly GCA_003946985.1. Lineage (NCBI taxonomy): Eukaryota > Fungi > Ascomycota > Sordariomycetes > Hypocreales > Nectriaceae > Fusarium > Fusarium duplospermum. The sequence continues at coordinate 12,709 of NKCI01000303.1, read as the reverse complement.
GTCCCTGGTGCGAACTGAGCAAATGACATTGCTTGATGCTAGGTTCGACAAGATTGAGGAGCGGTACAACGAGGACCTTGAAGACGACATGCAGTCCATGTCGGCGGTGTCTACCATGTCCACCGTCCAGGGCCCAATCCGCGGCGACTTTGATAACATCATGGATGACTTCCTTGGAAACTACACCAAGCCAGGAAAGAGGACGTCAAAGAAGACCAAGGCCCAAACAGGGCTTGAGCAGCTGGATGAGATTCGAAAGGGGTTGGGTCCTGCTCGGATTCGGGGTCGGATAAGGTGATCTAAGATTAGAGACATTTCGGGCTGAGAATACCACAAAAGAATTGGGTTGGGGAAAAAGGAGTCATCTTTTTAGTAATGAACATGAATGAACGTTTCTTTCATTTGAACCGATGAAACTGCACGAGGGAGAGGTCTTTGTTCTTAATGTTCCTAGATTGGTAGCCGGTGGCTGGTTCATCACGGTCACGTGCAGTGGTGGATCCCTGAGCTTCCCAGAATAGGAATTAGCTGCCATCCATCCAAAGAGAGAGGCTCAACTTCAGCATCAACATCCGACAATCGCGACTCTTTGTTCCTCGATTTCTACTCCGCACTTTGCGCGCTGAAAATCCTCCTCATGTTCAAACGACTCGCTGGATGAGTGCGACGACCGTTGCATCATCAACACAAGCACAGATGATTTCCACCTTTGGCCAACCGACGCGGAGCCAGCCTCCAGCGTTCAATCCTTTCGCGACAAACTCGAAGGCCGGAAACAGTTCATTTGGTATTGATGATGCAGGCGAATCGAACCGGTCCAAGCGAAACAAGCGACCTGCCGACAAGAGCGACAACGAGGGCAAGCGAAAATCGAACAAAGACGCCAACATGAGCGACAGCGGGAAGCAGAAGAAGTGGAAGGGGGAGGAGCGGAAGAGGAAGAACGGCGACGTAAAGAAGAACTTTGAAGGCGCCAAACCCTTCAAGAAGGCTCCTCAAAACGCGCAGGCCAACGGATTCAATCCCTTCACGTCGACGCGTGATGACGAATCGCGACCAACCTCGTCCTCAAGCGTCGAATCGCAAATTGACGGAATCCCAAAAGCGTACCACTCGAACGATCCTCACGCCAGAAAGGTTTTCGAGCAGCTTCGAAAAGATAGCATCTTTCCTCCGCCGTGGCCTTCGCAGCCTGGAAACCCCAGGAACAAGGCCGAAGTCTCCAAGTTTCGCGAAAAGTACGAGGCCTACCGCAGCAAGGCGCGCGCGTCGTTGACAAAGGCCGGCCTGATCGACGATCCCGACAAGCGAAAGACTCTTCAAGATGCCATTGACTTCAAGGGTATCTGCGAGGACATGTGCCCCGAGTACGAAAAGATCCAGCGCATCAACGAAATGGACGTCCACCAACCTGAAAAGAACCCCAAGACGACATTTCCCAACACCCGTCGCATGGTCAAGAAGCTCGCGCGCTCAGCTGCCGGTCAGGAAGCCCCTCTGCCCATGGATGTGCGATCGGTGGCGGCTCTCCGGAGGACGTTGGACTACCTAATTGACGAGCTGCTGCGAAATGACGACAAGCTACCAACGTTGCACGGCTTTCTCTGGGATCGTACACGAGCAATTCGCCGAGACTTTACCTTTTTCTCATCGCTCAATCCTGAAGAGATGAAAACACAGGTCTACGTTCTCGAGAACATTGCGCGATTCCACGTCACAGCACTCCACCTCCTCTCCCAGGAGGGCAATGCACCAGAAGACTTTGTTGAGCAGCAAGAACTTGAGCAACTTGGAAAAGCTCTTCTTTCTCTCCGCGACGCATATGACGACTGTAACGACCAAGGCATCCGGTGCGAGAACGAACCCGAGTTTCGAGCTTACTACCTTCTCTTCCACGCCTACGATTCGAATATTATTGAAACCCTCCAACGACAATGGAAACCGAACTTGTGGAAAGACTCTGATGAGGTTCGCACGGCGGCCTCGCTCGTTGAGGCTCTTCAAAATACCCAAGACTTTCACGGGCCTATCAAGGACGCCCCTTCAATGGCGGCATCTGCAGCATACCACTCATATTTCCGGATAGTCGAAGACCCAAAAGTTTCGTACACCATGGCTTGTTTCGCAGAGTGTCATTTCCCCCGGCTTCGACGCGCCATCTTGACGACAATCAAGAAATCGTTAGCCCGTCCCAGAGAGACAGCCAAGGACGTCACTGCCGCCGTCCTCAACAAGTTCCTTCGGTTCGACACTATAGAAGAAGCAATTGAGTTTGCAGAGCTTCACGAGTTTGAATTTGGGGAATGTGAAGAAGACCCATCTGATATCAGCCGCCAATATCTCAAACTGGACAACCGGAAACGTCTCCCTCACCACCGTTACCAACACCAATTCTCTCAGACTTTGGTAGAGAAGAAGCGCGGCTCCAGACCTCTACCAGACCTTATTCATCGGACAATACACGAAGACCCCAACGCCCCGAAGCCAACGACTAATGGAAATGACGAGGGGAGTCTCTTTGTTACGGATGAACCGGAACCACCAGCACAGGCACAGCCTGTCGAATCATCAGAACCCAACAGTACAACAACCAACCCCTTCTCCTCTTTTAAGCCGAATGGAGTATTGGGTAGCAATAATGCTGTCAATGGCAACTCAGGTAAGATCCCTCTGACCCTTTTATATAGTTTACACCCAAGATTTTGCATTTCATGGCTCTCTCATTGCATCTTGCAAATGTGAGAGCCTCTACTTGACAGGCATTCCGCCGGAGACTCTAAACGCCATAGCCCGCGAGACCATCTCGGGGTGACACGGTTGGCTCGAGACGAACCACTGGAAATCTGGCAAAGAAACGCCTACACCACTGGTTCTGACGTTGTATTCGCTTAGGGACTTTACTCAACGGGACCTCTACAACTTCTACCTCCCCCTTTCAGCAGTCAACGCCTCAGCAGAACCCCTTCGCTTCAGCACCGGCACCGGCAGCAGAGGTTGCGAAGCCAGCTCTCAACCCATTTGCACCAAGTACTACCTCGACTTTGCCGTCATTCTTGAACAGCACCCCTAGCAGTGCAACACCCAGCTCCAAAGAGCCAGCGGCTGCTACAACAACGGCTACGTCGAATCCGTTTGGACTGTCCACAACACCCTCAACTTCTACTGGTCCCGCCCAGAGCAGCCCATTTGCCTGTCCGTCTACTTCTGAATCTCAGACACCTAAAGCTCCCAGCTTTCCCTCCTTCACACCCCAACCTGCTGTACCATCAAATGACGCTCCAACACCTCCGAGCAAGGTGGATGCGCCTACGAGTCTACTACCCCAAGCTCTAGGAACCCCTGCAGTTGAACCAGCAAAGACGACCGATAGCAATGAAGCTCCTCTATCTGGGCCAACTATTGACACCTCTCAACATTTACAGCCTACTCCACCTGACTTGCGCAGTATATCCGGACGGTTCAGTAAACCTAGCATTGGAAGCCCCATCCTTCCCCATCCTTCAACCGACAAGCAGGACAAGCCAGCACCAAGTGTTCTCGGTTCCAGTCCGGCCGTTACATCAACGCCTCAACTCCCGTTTCCCGCCTTTTCGACTCCATCTTATCAGCCTCCACCACTAGACAGCACTCCTTCTCAGCTTGCTACTACCGAACCTCCCAAACCAACAATTCAAACACCTCAACCACCGACTCTTCCGCCAGTACCGTCAGGGCCACCAGCACCGCCCCGTGATCTCCTTGGAGACTTCACAAAGTGGTACGTGCTTGGCGATGAAGGCATGCTTGGAGATTTCCAAGCCTTTATGCTGGACAACATCCTGCAGGGCGTCTACCGCAAGTTTGTTAAGGACAAAGAAAGGAAACGACAGAAGGAAGAAGAAGAACAGGCACTTGCCAAGGCAACCGAGTTCCGCAGATACACCCTTTCAGTCAGATACTTCTACCGCTGGAGGGACACGGCACGCGAGCTACGACTTAGTCAACTTCGTCGCAGTGGCCGAGAGCAAATGAGAGTGTACTACGAAGCACAGCGAGCAGCACAACTCAAGGCTCAGAAGGCTGAGGCTCGACGAGCAGCACGAGAAAAGGCCGAGCTTGCGGAGCTGAATCGACACCGCCCGGAAGAGCTGATGGAGCTTGTCAAGCACAAGAAACCAGGCAAACGTCGACAGTCGGAGGAAGATGCCCTCCTTGCTACCGGTGTCTTGTCAGGTGTTGGCAACGAGCGAGAGGCCATCTCACAGATTGTACATGGACCACCATCTGTCAGCGGCACAGTGTCTAGTCAACAGTCGAAGCTGTCTAGGATATCTATCACTAAGGGTGGATCCAAGACGCGAGCTCTACGCGAGCAGCTCCTTGGTGATAGGTCCTCCGCTTTCCGACGCTCGCTACCTCCGTCCATGTCAGGGAACGGATCAAGCCCTGAGCCAAGCAACCGTGTCAGCAAGGTATCGGAACGCTGGCGTCTCAAGGCCATGGGTATCGTTCAGATGCCAGACGGCACAGCCATGCCAGAGTCACTTGCGAACGAGATTCAGTACGGCAAGAAGAGACACTCAGGAACTGGTACCATGGGGCCACCTAGCAGCAGCTTCATCCGTCGAGCTTCGGTGAGCGACCTCGCCCGTTCCGAAGGAGGCCATCGCCTATCCAACTCACACGGAGCTATTGACACGACCGAGTTTGACGGCACAGCCGCTAATAACAAACGGAAGCGTGCCACGGAGGACGAGGATGACACATCTCAGCAAGGGGCTTCCAATACGCACAAACGCGTCATGAGCGACGCACAGAAGCTGATCAGCGAACTTCGCGCTATGAGGGCGGAGATGGAAGAAGGGGCTTCCTGGTTCCACGATCAGAACGAGAGATTACAAAGCGAGATGATTAGCCGCGGCTCGACGCCGTGGGATCAGGGTTCATGACATGTTATAGGGGGAAGAAGAGAGGAACAAAAGAATGTGTTTGACGAACGGCCGATAATGTAGCCGGCCTTGATAGTGTCGAGCTCGTGGAGATACCCGTGGCATTGGATGGGGAAGAAGGGATGATTAAAGGTTAAACATGTATATTTTTTTTTTTTTTGTTTTCTGGCATGTGTATTCTTGACTAGCGACTCATTTGCAGCACGCATTGTCTTTTTTTATTAAAGAGGGGATGAGAAAGGGCATGATTACATAGGTTTTGGATGGGGGGTTCTCACGGCGAGGGGAAAATGGTTAAGTGAATATACACAACTGGCGTTGAAGCCAGACCACACTCTTGAGTTTATCAACTTGCATTTGTGATTGATTTTTGGGTATTATCCATTATCTTATTCTTACATATCCAACTCGAGCATAGTTACTGCCTATGTATGCTCGAGATATCACCACTAACAACGCCAACGCTTAAAAACGACAGGAATACCGACATGGCAGCCATGAAACAAAGAACCCCTTGATGGACACCTGGCTAAGAAATCAAAGCAACCTAGTAAATATGGTTGAGCACCGGAACACCATTTGCTTAAGTGATTATTTGGTGGCCTTCTTAGGTGGCGGATCAAACACAAGCTGTATGCTGCGTGTCTCAACGGGGCTCTGTGTAGTTGACGACCGTTGCTTCTTGCGGAAGCTCCTTCCTGAGCCAACGGCACGTTGCTGCTGCCAGGGGTTGTTACTGTCCTGATTCAAGCGAGGGGTCGTGATGGTGAAGCCAGGGCTGTAGAGGGGGGAATCCACGCTGGGTGATGTGACGGGGTTACGGGACTGGCCAACCATCAACGGCGCGTTAGAACTAGTCGAGATGGCTGATATCGGCGAGATGTCGTCGGCTGGGCTCTGGTGGACGGGGGTATGGACAGGAGGGGGTTGCAAGAGAGGGGGCACAAAGGTGTCCAGCTTGTGGCCGCCGCGCAGGCTGGTCATGGCATTGCGAGGGTTCCATAGGGATGACCCAGATGGAGACTTGGCCTCGTCCATGTAAGGCTGGCCGACATACTCCTTGTCAATGTTACGGAAGCCCGTGCCGCGAGGTGTCAGGCGAGCCTGGCAGTGGAATGACATGGAGGAGCGGCGGTTAAGAACAGAGCGCTTCTGGCGCTTACGGCGCTGCACGAAGATGCAGCCGGCGATGGCGAGTAGGAAGACGAATCCACCAATGGCGATGGCAGCGATGGAGGTGTTGGGCAGCTTGTAGTTATCCCCCGGGGCAACAGGGGCAGATGGGTCGACCATCTCAATGGTCCTCTCGCTGAAGACGGTGTCATTGAGACCGAGAGTGGCGCCAGGTTTGGGCCGTTGCTGACATCCAGCTTCAAGAGCGACCAAGACTAAACAAGGGTTAGATGGCAGCATTCAATAGGGTACAGGAGGGACCAACAGTTGGAAATAATGGTGTGGGTACTATCGGCCTTGACGCAGGCATGACAATTGGCAAATGCATCTCCCAGCATTGCCTTGCCATCAGTATCGCAGTAACCATACTGCTCCCTATCATCGTCAGGCTCTGTAATGCCCGCTTTTAGGGCATCTTCAAGAGGACCGCAGGCCTCAGAAGTAATGCAGGGGCCTGAACCGACATCTGTAGCGTTGGGATAGCCAAAGACGCAGTAGTCGACCGAGTAACGCATGTTGTCTAAAAGTTTGCGAGATTAGATGGAAGCTTCGTGGGGAAGTGACATGCAGGCTGACTTACACAAGAACCAATCCAGGTCGTTTTCATCTTCACGCTTGAAGGTGCTATCCTGTAGACAAGCAAGACATCTCTGATACTTTTGACCCGCGGGCTTATTCTTGAAGTCGTCATCTTTGCAGACAATGTCATCGCCGTTTGTGTTGGACGATCTTGGGTCTGAACGGTCGAGGTCTGCATCGTCGAGGCAGAGGTGGGCGCAGGGCGAGTTGGGGGCGACCTGCAATGCCAAAGCCAGAGCTGAGAATAACAGAGGCAAAAGCATCGTGAGCGATGCAGGCTGATGATGACGGGCCATTATTGCGAGATGAAGATGGGGGCTGTGCAAAAGTGTTGGTCGTGTTAATTGGAGATGCTGATAGGGAGGGGCCTCGAGGTCGAAGGATGTGGTCGAGGCCAGGCCAGGCTGTTGGACGTCGTGAATGGACGAGAGAAAAGAGACCAGGGACTGAAACAATAGGAATCGGTCGAGGCCCGAGGAGTGTACCGGCCACTCTTGATCTACAGCATGCTCGTCACTGTATATAACTTGAAAGATGATTGCAACAAGGGCACAAACGAATAACGGGAAGAGCAAATGAAAACGAACAAAGCAAACTTGAGAAAAGAAAAAAACGAGCGAGATACCGAATGTATATCATCATCATCACTGGATGAAAGGACCACAGGGTCTCAGCCCAGGAAGAGCAAGCCACCAATAGCATCAAACCCCAGAGTAGAAGAAACGATAGTCCACAGGATAAATTGTGCTTGCACGGGCAGAGCCGCCCATGTCCAAGTTAGCCCGTGATACATAAGGTTGCAATCACGCCCGGTTTGCGAGGATACAACCAATTAGATACTTCAATGGCTTTCCCAGTGGAAACGGGAACGGGCGCCTAGGTCTGAGAGTTGATGGTGATGGTGTTGACTGCACCGGGTGCCTGGGAAAGATGGCATCGATTGACCAATCACGTGTTGAAGAGCAGGCGCCTCCGTTGTCGCAGAGCGCTTAAGGTTTGCCCTACAACCAATGGCTTTTCAGCGCCTGGACCCCCTACTTTATAGTGCCGCTTAGTGCTCCCGTACCTGTGCCTGCTTGTGCTTTTCCAGCGCCTGGACCTTTATTGTGTCTGGGCGCTGTCGATGCGCCGACCGTTTGGGTCCTTGATGAGATCGCAGGGCCAAGCCCCTTTTTCTACCCATTTTGAACTTGAAGTCCTTTCTATTCGAAACTGAATTTCAGCTAAATGTTACACCAAATTCCAAACGCCGTTCTATCCCGTGGTATCTTTTTTCCGTTCCCGTCATCACATCACATGATCCCATATCCAACTGCATACATGCATCTCTTGCGATCTTCACACCTTGCGTGAAACACCATGAACCCTCCGTCCTCGGAACTCGTGCCGCCTCCGGGACCTCGGAGACCTAGAGCTGGCGTCTTGAGGAATGGCGCTGGACCCCGGACGTATGGCCCGTTGATGTCGTTCTGTGACACGGCATACTTTACATCATAGGCGTCGTCGGTGTACATGTGGCTGCTAAAGAAGAGGAGGTAGCCTCCATCGGGCAGTCGGACTAGGCTAGGTGCTTCAACGAGAGGTCCGTCTTCTTCGGCGATTCGGTCCATGATGGTTACAGGGTCGCCGATGTGTGTTGTGCCGTCCTTTGTTGATACGCGTTGAAGACGGAGAGGAGTAGGATGACCGATTCCAAGAGCGTTGCCGTCGACCTTGTAGATGATATATCGTCGACCCGTTGACTCATCGAAGAAACCAGTCGGGTCGATAGCTCCGCCTTCATCTCGAGGACACACGATGGGCTTAGGATCCATCGTATAAGGACCTATGCTCTTCTTTGAGCGTGCAGCACCAACACAGTGACCTCCTTCAGGAAGTTCTCCTGAAAAGTACATGATGTAAGAGCCGTCACTCAGCTGTCGAACATCAGGGGCCCAGTAGTTACGACCACTCGTCCACCCATCAGTAGGAAGAGCATCTTGATCAAGATGAGTCCACTCGCCGAAAGGATCATCAGCGGTAGCCACCTGGATATGATGTCCGTTGCCACTAGTCGCAAAAGCAACCCAGCGTCCATCACCGTCCCTAAGAATAGACGGATCAGGAAAATCGACTCCTATCCTAGGCTCAAGTGTTGCAGTGCCGTCTTGTCTTCTTCTTATATGTTGCTCAGGGGGTGATCCAAGAACAGGAGTAGTTGCGTAGTGAAGAGAGGGGATCTTTGTAGGGAGACAAGTGACGGGGTTGAAAAGTGAGAGTAAAAGATAAAGGGAGAGTATAGTCCTCCAGGGACTAGTTGCAGCAGCAGTAGACATGTTGGGTATCCTGTTTAAGAAAACTCAAACGAGGAGAGAATGTTTTTTTCCAGCCAGTGGGTTTATAAGTCGTTGTTGAGCCTCAATCCCGGTTCCTGACAATCTCAGATGTCATGGAGGGTTGATCACTGGAGCTCTGGGTGCAACTAAGTGACGATCAACAAATCTCTGACGTTATTGTTTGTTATATCGTCGTTGACTCTGCTGGTGTACACCTAATAACAATTTGGAAGAAGAAAAAAAGGAATGGAAGTAAAATGAAGAAAAACTGCTGGTACACCTCCCAACAAGAAACAAACCCATCACCACACACACTCATCTTTATACCTTTTCCAGCTTTCACCTTGTCCCAATCCAATGGCCCCATCATCTTCGCCAAGCCAACGCTTTCGATATAGCTTCAATGCGTTACCGCTCAGCCCTCAGCTCGCTTCTCTCATCCCTCAAGTAGTCTAGCTCGAGTTTATGAGGGTATTTTAAGATCTCCATCGCTTTTTCCTGCATTGGTTTAATTACACCAAGGGGAACAAGGGCAGTGTAGACCAAGGGGCCAGCCCGGCGCGTCGGGTGGCTCCAGTCGCGCGTGTCCAAGTAAGCGCTCGACCAGGGGCGATTTCATGCCGTATCATGCTAGACAGAAAAGACTCTTCCAAAAAGATACGACAGAATCCTTGATTGCTCTCTCTCTCTCTCTCTCTTTCTAGTCATCATGTGAAACAGGGGCGATGCAACTCTCGTCTGTTCGTGATTCGCCCAATGTTTCCCACATGTTTCCCACGTTTCCATCTACCCACCTTATCTCTCACCTCTCACCATCTTTGTATTCATGACCTGCAGCTATCTCAACAGAGTTCCTCGTATTGTGGAACTTTGAACAACTCATAACTTCTCCTCGTAAAAAAAAATGTCCCGTTCCTGGTGGAACCCTACGCCGCCGCGCCAGTTTCAAATCGATCCATCCATTCAGAATCAGTCCCCAGTATAAATGTCATCATCGCCTCAGCGCCAACGCATGCATCGCCCAGACCGTCTCGGCGTTTCAAACTCGTGGATCCTTCGGCTTAACATCCATGGCATGGATATGGTATCTAGTAGGACACACACTCTCTAATAGTAGAGGCAGATATGGAATGCAGAAGAACCAACTCCACAAGATCCTTACCGACTGACATATTACATGTTCGCTAACTACTCGCTTCTCATCATGCGTGGCAGTGCCTGCGTCCCTAACACTGCCCTCACACAACCACAATCCCATCATCCATCCACCATCTACAACAGTACAGCATGGGGGTACACACACTCACACTCACACTCACACTCACACAATCACTCACACCGCATGTCTCTTCTCGGAGCTTTCTGCTTTGATCATCCTTTGTATTGATGGCCTTTCATCTACTCCAACCAGGATTTTCGAACCAAACGCCAAGTCCCCAGAAAGAAGAAACAGTTCAAACAAGAAACACTCCAGCAGCAAACACGGCAGACAGTATGGTACAGCTTTCAGACCGCCCCATATTAACAGGCCAGACCCTGCTTCTCGGGTATCAAGATCCGGATGAGGGTTCGGGTTCAGCTTCAGGCTCAGGCTCGGGTCAGTCCCCATGCCCAAGACCGGGGTTAGGATCCCTTTAATCGCTGTCATCATCCATCGCCTCGCCCTTAGCAGCCTTCTTAGCAGCCTTGGCCGCCTTCTTCTCCGCCTTTCGTCGTTTTCGCTCGGCCTTCTCCTCTGCCGTCTCACCCTCGTGCTTCTTGCGCTTCTTATCCTTGCTGTCGTCGGCAGCAGGCGACGAGGGAGCAGCAGCCTCAGCCATGGGAGTGTCCTCGCTCTCCTTGGCGGGGGTAGCAGGAGCGGCGGCGGCGGCCGCAGCAGAAGTGTCGTTACCGCTGAAGTCCTTGTACTCAGAAGTCCACTTGGCGGGAGTGGCATCGTTGGGACGGCCAAACTTGTCGAGCTTGCCGTCGGCCTTGAGCTTCTTCTTCTCAAGGGCAACAGGGCCGAGACCCCATCGGCGGGGGTACAGGTCGCGCTCCATGATGCATCGCTTGACCTTGGCAACGACACCGTGGTCGCAGGTCGACATCTCGACAGTCGACATCTGAGCAATACCCAGAGCAATGGCCTCACCCTTGGTGGTCATGAGGACGACCTCCTCGTGGTGCTCAATGGCAGCCTCTGTACACTTTATTAGTTGACTGATCCAGAAATACTTTCACGTGAACACTAACCGTATCGCAGGAGACCGGGAAGCATCAGCTTGGCACCGTAGCACACAGCGTTGACGGCGCTGTCCTTGACGACCAGACGCTTGTAGGAGGTCAGGAGAGTCTCAAGAGGCGAGATGACCTTGCGCAGGTACGACTCATCGCGGGTGTTGTCCATCTGCCACTGAGCATCGAGAACGTCGTGGAGGGTGACCATACCCTTGGTCTCGTCCATGGCACCACTGCGCACACGTCGAAGCTCCTGCATGTGGCCGCCGACACCGAGAAGGAGACCCAGGTGGACGCAGAGGGTTCGGATATAGGTACCAGCCTCGCAGCTGACCCAGAAGACACCCAGGTGTCGGTCATTGTCGAACTCGATGAGCTTGCTCTCGTGGATGGTTCGGATACGGAGCTGACGCTTGACGGCAGAGATCAGGGGGGGACGCTGGAACAGCGCACCGGTGAGAGTCTCGAGAGCGCGAGCGAACTGAGCCTGGCCGCCGGGCAGCTTGTCGTGAAGGCGGATGACAGCCACGTACTCCTTTCCAGCACCTTGTTGGGACTTGACGAGACGGGTGGCGCGGTCAACGCAGACAATCAGGCAGCCCGTGACCTTGGGATCGAGAGTACCGCTGTGACCAGTCTTTTCACATCTGTTGCGCGCGACAGGTTAGCGAATGCTTCCAGAACGCGCACCGACGCGGGTGCTCCATCTGGGAGAGAAAAGTTTGCGTACCGGAGAATGCGCTTGACCCAAGCGACAACCTCGTGAGAGGAAGGGTTAGAAGGCTTGTCGAGGTTGATGACACCAGAGCTGATGTACGACTTGAGGTCGCGCTTCAGAGGCGAGCATCCATTGGGGATCGGGGTGAAGTGACCAGTTCGCACGAGGACTGTTGAAGTTTTCAAACATCATGCGTTAGCGTTTTTGCAACATTTTTTTTTTTTGTTAGGAGAAGCAATTGAAACCCTCAGCGACAACCATAATGCTGAAGCTGAAGGTCACGAGGAGGACTCACGCTTGTCATAGTTCTTGAGCAGGAGCGGCCACGAGCTCGTGTCAAGAGCAGGCGTGGTGGCCTGGGGCTTGATGGTGTACTCATCCTCCTCCGACCCCTTCTTCACGACCGCGACTTCCTTGGACATGATGATTAGAGTAGCAAAATGACAATCAAAAGATGTTGATTCCCTTTTGAAGAAATCTTGTAGATATACCGGGCCGAGCGCGGAAGGTGCTTCTTTCTCGACAGGAGGGAAAGAACGGAAGGGTGAAGTCGTTGGTCTCCTCGGTGTCTTGCCCGGTGTGGTGGTTGGAAGCTTCCAAATTTTTTTTCCTCTGCTTCTTCTGGAGAAGGATGAATGTGTGGGGCCGGCTGGAAAGCGCGACCGGTGTGTGGCGGCAATTAAGCACTAGTCCGGATTAGGTCACCTTGGCTCCCAGCCACGGGAACCTGTACAGGCACGGCCGGCCGTGACTTTAAAGTCACGTGATATATATCA
>NKCI01000302.1:0-36826 GCA_003946985.1 Fusarium duplospermum | reverse complement strand
TGTCGCTGCAAGACATCGGGCTCTGCCAGACTCAACACGCTTTGGAGCGTGATCAGCAACGAGATCAGCTTGAAGCGGGTGAGGAACATAACTGCGATCGGGAAATGAGGCGGAGGCTGCTGTGAGATGCTCAGTCGTCTGCAAACTAAAAAGCTGCGGTCCTGCAATTGTATATGGGTATTTAGCTGAGAAGAAGGAACCGCGCGGCTGGGCGGCCTCCGGAAGCTATAGATCTCGACCGTCTTGGGAGATTGGCTGAGGATAGGCCGGCCCATTTAGGACGGCTGCCAATCCCGGGGACACCTGTCACCCCGGAATCTTCATTTTTGGACGTACATTATTACGCGACATCTGTTTTCTTCTAGCATCTAAAGGCATCTGAGGGCTGTCGTGTTAAGCCTTTCGAGTTCACCTGCCTGTCAAAAGGGCATTTTTGTCGCATGAGTTCCAGCAGTCTCTACCACGCAGGGTGGTGCGTAGAAGACGAGAACATCGGAGGCTACTCGGTACAGCATGATATCAGCTACCGACTCGCCAGTTTGTATTTCACTATCATGCCCAGCAATCATCTAAATCCTGCTATTGTGTGGTGCTGTAGAATCATTGGCATAGAGCATGGTTCCAGCTTCACCAGGCAGGTCGGACAGTGCAATGCATAAGCCGCAAGCCCTGTATGTTCCGGGAGTCAGAGGCGGGATGATGTGCAAGATAACCTTACATGACATAGTGTCGATGTTGGCGGTGTTTCGAGGACGGGCCTCTTGCACGGCATGGTCAAGGCTTCGAGGGTTCAGCGAGCTCCCGTTGATGGAGAAGTAACGGGAGATGGGATCACTGGAGTCGTAGGTGCGCCACCTAACATTTGTAGCTGCTCTCTGGCGCCAAAATTGGCAAGGTTTTTCCTTGACTCAAGGCGCTACGACGAGGATCACGGTGTAGGCGCCCTGCAAGGAGTTGTGCTGAGCATTTGGTTGGACGCGCAGCGGACAGAGGAGACACAGCTTGCCCCTGATAATATCCCAACGACAGCAGAGAGAAAGGAAGAGGGCGAACTCGATATCTAAACTACATCTTGCCGCTCACTAGACCTCTGAAGTTTAGCCTGCAGGAGATGAATGTCGAATGCATTTATCAACGAGGACGAAGGGTTCTATTCTATTCGTCCGCCTGGGAACTTTTCTAGACTGCCGTACGTCCATGCTCTTGTCCTGTGCCGCTATTCACCGGCCTCTATTGAAGGTTGGGACTCCGTCGCCATCTCGGACCTGAGATAGTCCGCCACCTGTTGCGAATTAGACGAGGTACTGAGACGGCATAGAGAAAAGCGTACAATGGCATCAAGGCTTGGAACATCCTGGCCTTCTGGAATGTGCATTGCACAGACCCACTTGTGGCGGATGGGATTCCTGTAGACTAGGACACAGGCGGTATGACCGTATACTCCGAATTCAACGCTCTTTTTCGTAAGCGTGCGGCCCCTCTTTCTGATAACGGCCTTTTGTCTATCATCGTGCTGGTATAAGCTCGCGGTTACGGAGAGGGACGGCTCGGTTGAGGTCGGAAAGGCAGGCCCCGGAATCTCGGGCTCAGGCTCCCGTTTCACTACCGCTAGACAGCGTCTTTTGTCTCTGGTAATTCCGATGTTGGCGTCCTGCTTTCTTTTGACCTACACAAGGTCAGTCACATAATTCCAAAAATCGATCGTAGAGTCCCTACCGCGCCAGACTTTGCCACGGACGAGTCAGCCGATGGCAACGGCATCGGACGAAGCCTGCCAGCGCGTCTTGTATGGTAGCCGTTGAGCCGCAAAACTAACTCCTCGGCTGCTGCATCCGGCTGGTCTGGAGGGGAAAGCTTGTTGAAGTCGCCAGAGAGGCGAGCGACATGCCCTTGGCCTCTATTGGGAGAAAACAGTTCTGAAGCCAATCTCTGCATCGTTGGAAGGCCAAATAGGTTGATGAGATCCCCAATAATCTTTCCCACGATTACCTCCGTTCCGTGATCGTAGGCTTCTTGCTTCTACGCCCTTGTGGCAGCGTGATTGAGCTCTAGTTCCTTGATTTATCGACCATCCGAAAGTAGTGCCAGCTGAACTAGAGATACATCATCTTGGGAAGGGTCGAGAGCAAACTGTTCCAATGTTCTCCTCGAACGATCGCGAAGAATGACCAACTCGTCGTGAAACGCAGTATCGGGATCCCGAATCCCTTTGAGATCTTGATCCCAGTTGGAGATTGAATCCTGCAACCTGACGGCACGACTCGAGCAGGCCATGGCGTTCGGATGATGGGCTTCAGGGAAGGGAGTGGCCTCGAGCATCGCCCTGTATCAGACTAGGTTGATCGGTTTTTTTTTCTTTCTTTCTTCTTTTTAGATTCCCAAGCGCCGCCGAAAATTCACAAGTTGTGGCGCGGTATTTCACTTATTTGCATGAGAAGTCAGGGCCTACTTGGACGATCTGCTTTGTCAATAAAGCCAAAAATAGACGCGCCGGACGAGTTGGTCCATTTTCGGCTGGGGATCAAGGTGCTGGAGAGTGTGGAGACGATAGGCTCTTGCGGATGCGCTTGGTATGATGGCGTAGGATACTGTAACGGCGCGACGCGTTACGAAAATGACAACTGCAGGCCCTCTTCTGTTTATACATTTGAGAATATTAGATTAAACCATATACCCGTGCGAGGCGAGAGTTTGCTGGCGTTTCTGTCACATTGTCTAGGCCAGTCCTCACACTCCCGATTAGTCAAAGCTGGCCGACCATTGCCTTTGTTTTGAATACGAAGAAAAAATCCCGTGGTGCATTATTAGATACGACGGTACCGGGAGCAGTGGTAGGCTATTGCCCGCGGCCGTCTTCCCTCATTGAGGCCCCCGGAATGGCTGCGAGGCATTCAATAAGACGCCTCGGGTTATGCATAATGAGTGAGTGAGAAACCTGGTGACGAGCTCCGAAGCATCGGATCGTGCAAGGAGGGCTGGCTGCATCGTGGTGTAAGAAGTTTCACTCGGGGCGCATCCCTACGGCTATAGAAAACCCGCACTGCCTGGTTTGGTGGATCTCCCCTCAAAAGCAGCCCAACATGACCAAACTTGCCATCTTGCGAGCCAGTGGCAGGCTCATCCGCTACTTCTGCAAGAGCCCGCGCAATTTGTGAAAGTTTGTGGCGATCCAAGTGTCCTACGCCTTCGATGGGGTGCGGAGGAATGATGACGGTGATTGTTTCGAGGTAGCGGAAATTTGCAAGAGCGGCAAAAATCTCCATCAAGTTTACATTCGGCAGGACAAGAAAAGCAACATGCTGTATACGGGATATCATGTCCCCATGAGGATGGAGTCCCCTTGCTGGTTTCGCACAAGAGTGTGGAATGCCCTGCAGCAGGCATATTGTGCGCTGGAGGCACAAATTGACGGGAAAGTACTCCGAGAAGTAACAGCTGATCATGGTCCACTCAACAGACGCTTCTTTACATGCTAGAGCCACTGTAGATGCTCCAGGTCGCTGGACAACCTCGCACCTTGGAGGGGGGCCGTTGCCTGCTTGGCTTGCATCGTCTGCCGTGATAGATATCACCGACACATCTGCTTCCCACAGAGCTATCCGCCATATTCGGCATCTTATTTCAGGCGGTAAGAAAGGAAACTTGTGGAAGAACGTTATGCTGGACGCGAGCTTCGGTCCTACCTTTGAGGCCTCACCAGTTTTCATTATTGCCACTTGATGTTCGTTAGTGCGTGGCCGGTGGCCGGATACAAGGCCGGTATAGTGAATCTAGTTTATAGGACGGAGGGAGTTTTACTGGCTGTGACGAAGAAAGGCTGAGAATAATTTCTGGGGTCCTGATTGTGCCCTGATTGTGCCCTGATTGTGCCCGGATCAAGAGGTGCACCCGGGTGAGGCTTTGGAGTTTATAGCTGTGAAGCACAGATTTGGTGGACAAGCTGGTGGTTACAGCATCAATTCGGATTCTGGCGGCGTCTGGTCAGCAAGATACGGGTCTCAACATATGTGATCCGTAGACGGCCCTGAACTGATGATCCGCGGCTGCGACAAAGAAAAGCAGGTAACACCGGACAAAGCACGGACTTCTGGTCCGCACCAGAATAGCCTTCCGATACTTTAGGTGATGTAAAAATCATAGTTACAAGATTTGTGATAAACTGAGCAACCATTGATACCAGTGGAGGGTGCTGATATAATACGATGTTTCTATATGGCCGTCGTATCTTGAGATGTGAGATGCATTTGATTGTGAAGCATAACACACAATCGACGGAAATATCTTACGGTATATTTCGCCACCGGGAGGAACGGGGGAAAGGACTGCACGGGCATCGCTCAGGTCCTAGTATTGAAGTGGGGGGATTGATATCCCGTAGAATAATTTTGAACCTAGGGATATTTACTCCAATGAAGATACCCATTATCATACATGGATAACACTGCAGCGTCGCTGTGGGTTCTCAATCGTATTGCTAACGTCGTAATTTAGCTTATGAGTCCGTTTGACTTTCGCTCATCATCTCTCTCTCCATTGCATTTCTCGCCTACTGCGTCGTTTCCTGCCCTGACGTGCGGCTAGACCCGGTCACATTACCAATCAAGTCCATTCGCGACCTCCTTGCTATTTTCTAAAGTCACCGTCTGAATCCCTATGCTATGCGCTTCCCGTGTTTTTTGCTGGAATGACTCGCTTTGTTGAATCAAGGTGGTGGGCGTGAAGAGCGAGACACGTCAGGTGGAATAGACGGGCAGAGGGGTCCGTCCATCCGGGATTGCGGCTCTATCTACACTCTCTTCCAAAGCCATCTGATATGTGGGAGGTGATGTATCCTGATCTGTCTGGCATGACCGGTCGGCATACTGTGCGACTCCCATCCCATTTATCCTTTCAACCTGAAGGCCGAGATGGCTCGAATCGTGGTTGGATATGCCTGTATCCTGTCCATTCCCGGTGCGGACAAGCTCGGGCTGAGTCTTCAACCGGGGATGGGGCGCAACCTGATTTTCCACATCCGCTCTATATCCAGCCTGGATTTCTTCTGTCGTGTATATTTTGCGTTTGCATCCTGTTTTGATTCGCGTCCAGGCTGAGCAATACCAAGCCGACGAATACCAGGCATTCCCGTCTCCTCCGTGGCAGGTGGAATGCGAAGCAAGTGCGCGGGAACCAAGCCACATTGAACAGGATGATACGAGAACAACAGGCCAGCAAAGGGCGAGTATCGGGGTAGCGATAATGGCAAGGCTCCGCAGGCAAACGTCCGCCCTCAGGCGCGGCCATTTGTGAGCAGCATTGACGAAAAGTATATGGGCGGCCAATATGGCGGGTATAACCCAGAAGATGACCAAAATCGCGGTTATGGCTATGACCTCGGTTGGGCCCATGCTGAAGAGTCGCCCACGGCCGCTGTAGAGGCCTGCCCGGGATGATGACGTATGTATGTACGAAGGAGTAGAGCAATGCTTTGTGGTATGTACGTTTGCTCAGGCTTGGCTGCTTCGGATACGAGGTCTTTGAGGCTGCTACTTGCTCCGTACTTTATACAACGCTCTATATCTGGCGTACTGTCTAGAACAGCATCTGAGTCGGGCCATCTGTCCGTAGCGTCAGTAGCATCCCGTAGATGGGGTCCGCCTGCCGCCGCAATGAGCGCATGATTTTAAACTTCTGTTTTCGTCAGTGAAGTTTTAAAAGTCCCATACAGTGTTACTGGCTCACCTTCGAGCACAGTATATGGAAAACCTGAGGCCAGGGCATATCGTAGCGGATGAGTCAAGGTAACCCGCATGCTAACTCGCACTGTTCCTGTGTGGAGAGGGTATTTACAGATACCGAAAGAGACCTTGGGCACCCAGCCAGCAACAGCCTTCCGGCGTAGCAGAGGTCCTTTCATAGTCCGCTTCTGGCACCATACTGACTTTCAATGAACTTGGTCGCATTATAAGTCTCTTCTCCGCTTTTCTAGAAACAGATCGTTGATGAGAAGGGGAAGGTCGGCATGCACACAGCTGGATAACGTGTGGATTTGCTATGGATTGACATTGTGTTCGAGACTGCCTACTCCATAGTCTTGCCTGGGCTCCGTTCTCGAGGAGTAGTATATATCGAAAACGTGGATCTGGATCCGGATTACAAACAAGAGGCTCTAAACTTAAACACGCAGAAGGCCACCAAAGACAGAGGCCGAAGTCGAAGCCAAGGCACAAGTCGGGGCCAACGCCGGGGTCGGAGTCAAAGTTTGTAACTAAGACCAGGTGGTCTAGACCGCCAACACTAATGATGCACGCTAGGTCGCTCAACCAACAAAGTTACGGTGTTAAGCGTGTCTGTTCGGAGCGCTAAGCCTTACATGGCCGTCCCAACATGTTGTAAGCCCTCGCCTACATCGTCATCACGAGAGGGTCTCTCGACTTGCACTTTTGGATAGGACTTCATACAAGTTATGTGCTCTCGGGGTGGGGCAGACCTCGCTGGCATAATACTTTTTAGTAGTCAGGGCGTACGCTCACTGGCAGCGTTTTGAGCTCTGTTCTCCCCGCAAACTAGTACTATATCTAGGAAACTAAGACTGCTTGCTAATGCACGTCCCTTCGGCTAACACAGCGGCTAGTGCAGGATTTCTTGGAGTTAGGACGCCTTCTATCTCTGCCAGCGGCGATAGGCAACATCCTGGCTGCGACGTCGATCCGTGCCAAGTCCTTTAGGCGTCTCCGATTGATGCACATAGTAGCTGAGAATTTATCCTTATTTGTAATGAAGAATTGTACTGGACCTACTGAGGTCTGGCGATGGATGTGACCCCCCAGACCCACAACTAACAATGGGTATAGAATCAAGGAATGGACGGAGCCCCTTGCCGCTGCTGACCTCGGCGACTGCTTCAACTACGTCCCAAGCTTTACAAAGTAATATAAGATGCATTCCTTCTGGAAAACGCCCCCCGCCTCGTCGCATTTGTCATTGATGTTTTCCAAAACCTCACGGCACGTATTGCTATGACCTGGTCCGACGGCGTCGTCCGGGCAGGACGGTAGCATCTGCATCCCGATCCAGACGTCATCGTATGGTGCCTCTTCTATGGGATGCTGGGCGTTGATCTCGAAAGTGTCGAGCCGCTTACAGAACGACTCTATGGAGTTGACCCTGGACTCTTTGCTTGAACTGAATTGTCCTGCCTCGGGGTGGGTTTCTTTCCAGCACACGAGCGGACTGCCGGTGCCTGTTGCCGCCGGTTCCTGTATAGAATGAGAGCTAGTTGCCGTTGTTGTAGAGTCGGGGGTGGAGGCATCCGTCGCCGGGGTGGCCGACTGGGTGCCTGTGAGCTCCAGGGTCCCGGGTAAGCTGATACTGAATAAATCTTCAGAAGTATCCGTTTCGGTCGGCGTCTTTGATGGCTTTGCCGTACTATCAAGCCCTGTAGATGTGGCTGTCGAATCCAAGCTGCCTCTGCTCACCGCATGAGAAGTAGGCGAACCTGCTTGTTCTGAATGCGCATTTTGGTTCAGCTGCAGGGTCCTAGGGCAGTCGCCTGACCATGCAGCTGGGGGAACGATCTCCATACTGGCATCATAAGGGACCTTGTATGTCCTTCCGGGGTAGATCTTGTTTATGTTAACACCGGAATTAAGTATCTCGGCCTCCCCGTAATCGAAACCGGGCAGAGCTTGCCCGACATCCTGTGCAAATGTGTCCCCGTCACGAGGGGCCCAGATGGCATAGTCGAGGGTGCAAGCGGCACTGACAAGGGAAACAGAGAAGAGAGTAAGTATCGGTTTCATTATCCTTGACCACAAATACACGAGATCCAGGCTTCCATACGCTTAGAGAGGTTTAATGCTGTTCTTATACTATTCTTGGATTTCCCGTCTCTCTTTGTCAAGTGCGCTCGTACGGATAGGTGACCTTTGTCAGCCGTCCAATTGTGGCCTGCCATGTACAGGCCCGTCATGCTCGGTGGTTAATCGTCTTCTTCCCGTTACACCTGCCACCTCCGGCCACGATGATGATTACGATTGACTAAGTAACATCTCGAGGCAAAGCTACGCAATATCTGAGGGATAAAACGACGTACTATGGTCGAACCGAATAAGTATACCGATGATGAGGTCAGTCTCGCGCTCCTGGAACTGATCCCCCCTTTATAGAGGCCACGTCTTATATCTCAGTAAGTCGAGCTTCTCGACGGAAGACTCGATTATATCGGGCAGGGTCACCTGATGAATGGATCAGCCAATAGAAGTTTCGTGGCAAGATGAAAACATCCGTGCTCGTGACTATGAAAGTCCGTGGCTTGATCATCCGTGAAGATTCACCAAAGACGACCTGGTAAAGCCGATACGGACCCGGGCGCTGCTTGACATTCCTGAGCATATCTCCAGTCAATCGCCATGGAATCTTGCTTGAACTAAAGCGAGGCCTATTACGTACGGGGTGAAAGGCCAATTTCTAACACATGATCCCCATCCATGGGATGGATCTTTCGGATGCTCGAGCTCTCCGTTACAGTGGGGTGCGGGCTCAGCGCCAGTGTGTCGGGTTTGGGCTTTCTCGGATTCGTTCTAAACTTGGCTACTGAGCGGACCTCTGCACCGTCCGGATACGGTGGCTAAACCCACATCTGACTGTGTAGGTCAGATTGCCATCAGGGCAAACTTTCATCAGCTCATAAGGCACTGTATGTGACTTGCAATCTATCCGCTGACTAACTCGTCTTTCGTTTCGGCATAGAAATGCCCCTGCTTCTTCTTTCCAAGCTCAGCCTAATGCATCATTCATTCGTTCACACTTTCCGACGCAACATTAAGCCTTCTCAATCCCAATGCAACGTGAAAATTCCAAATCACCGGCCCCGAGAAGGGTTGCCGCGCAAAACCCGGCGAAAGGCGCTTTCTACCTTATGCGCCGACACTGGAAGCTGGCTCTTGGGGCTTATTTGACGATGGTCCTGGCCGGCACCATGACATATGCCACATTCGGTGAGTTGGAGGTGCAGATATTGACATCTGCAGATATTGACATCCTCAGCGCTAACAGAGTACTGTGGCAGCGGGGGCGAAACCTTTCGACCTGGCCAAGCGGTCGTGGGGAGGTTTCGATGAGCGCCCAACCACCAGCAAATGTTACCAGCAAGAGCGGACAGCCATGATCCTTTCATTTCTGCTGGGCTCGCTCGGAATAGATCAGTTTTACGCACACCATTGGCCCCTAGCCGTTTTTAAGCTACTCACTCTTGGTGGCGGTGGAGTCTGGTGGTTTGTTGATGTCATTCTTTGGATGGTCGGTGGCGTTTATGGCACTCCTGGCTGCCCCGGTGGAAGTAAACATGGCTGGCAGTACTAGAAAGCAGGGAACGGCTGGCTAAGCTTAGGGTATCGCAACATGAGAAGGAGAGCAGAGTTATAGCCATGTGGCCTTTTTTTGGAGAATGGGGACGCCAATCTATTCAGAAAGGCGTGCTCGAAATTCGACCCGACGTGTCTTGTGCCTGTAGGCCGTTCCTTAGAAGCCTACATTCATCTCTAAGCGGCTGCCGACAGTTCCCTTGCCAAAGAAAGGGTCCAATTGATGCGCCAGAGGCTTTGGTAGGCAATGTTGATTCCATGAACGGCATCTAGAAGACTGTTCGTCTAGAAAACTATCGTACGCTGTGTTGAAGCCGCGGGAACATTTCGTAGTACAAGTGGTCGGCCAGTCGAGGCTGCTTCCGCCTCCATCCGGGCTCGCCTTTCATGGTATCTAACTTCCACCAGCTCGGGTTCCCATCGGCTACTCGTGCCCGCCGCTCGTCCCGTGGCCCTTGTGGGCAAGTCTGTTGTGCCAAACTTTGAAGAATTCGACACACTTCAATGTCAGCGTCCTCCATCAGCGAATGATGCCTTTTCTCTGTGACCGAAATCAGCCGATTGCTATAAGGTATCTAGTGGTCTCCTCCTTACTGCTGAATTGGCCATCATGTGGCGACAGCGGTAGCATTGACGACGGCTGAGGTTGTGGCCTCATCTCCACTTGGCTCGGAAAGGTAGACGGGAGCAGAGTAGCAGAGGGCCAGGGCTACGCTTGCCTTCTCTAAATGATATACGTTGGTATAAGACAAGTTGTGCCGGGAGCGTCGAAGGATTTTCATGGGTTTTGCGGTGTGGCCGATATGCGGAAGAGGAGTAGCGGCGGAAGAGGTTCGGCCAAGGATCATGGCGATGTTGCGGTTTGGGTTCGCCAGTTATAAGCTCCACCCATGTGACTTGCTGAAAAACGCTTACACCGGTTAAATATCGACCACCAGGCATACGCATTCGCGAAGCAACGACGTAGGCTATGTGGTTGGTGGCTGTGTATTGTGGTCTGTGTGCCTCTTGACAAGGTTTCTTCAATGCCCGGTCTAAAGTTGGCCCTGCACGTCTTGGAAGGTGTCCAAAAAGGAGAAACAGAAGAGAGAGAGGAGGGGGGGGGGGCATTGAGTCAAGTCGATCGCGTACCATGATCTGCGGGTTATGGCTCCCAGCAGGGGTACTAGCCCGTCTGTCTTTTCTTCGTATCCCACCCGATTTAAACGTGTTGTTTCGAATTATACGTCCACAAGAAATCTCAACAGATCATATCATCACCCCTTACCCCGAGAGGAATAGCATCGACACACTACAGCAATGCACGAGCTGCCCGAGAAAGTTGTAACTTGCGATGTTCTGATCGTCGGTGGCGGTGCAGCTGGTCTGACTGGTGCTGCAGCAGCCGGAGGGCTCAAGACCATCCTGGTTGAAAGGCAGAAAGCGTTAGGAGGCAAGACAGCTTTGGCAAGCGGAATGATCTGGATGCCGGGAAATCGGACTGTTCAATCCTGTCCTATATTGAAGCCTCATCAGCCTGCAGGCTACACCTTGCAGGCCAGGGCATATGTCGAGAATGCTGTTGCGATGTCTGATGAACACGGCAACGGTGCCTTGCCCACAGCAGCCACGAAACGCATAGACGCGTTTCTGACCAAAGGGCCCGAGATGATTGACTTTCTACGTGGCCGCGGATTTAGGTGGATGAAAGCGCGCTCCGGCTTCCCCGATCATCAACCCGAGCTGGATGGGGCACTGCCAGCCGGCGGCCGTACGCTAGATCCGGCCATCTTCGACATAGAATCTCTAGGCTCACTAGGGGAATACCTCCACCATGAGGGTGAGGTGCCTTTGGTATTCAGATTTCAGGACTTTCGTATATTGACACGCCCGCTTGCATCTCTCCAAGATTTCCTCAAGGTCAGCCGAATGCGCCTGAGGTCTTGGCTATGCTCTCTCTACTTCAAACGCCCGGCATCAATGGGGCGGTCGCTTGTTGGGCAACTTTTATCTATCTGCCGAGATAACGGGAGCGTCGACATATACACCGAGACGGAGCTTGTTGGACTATGGCATGAGGATGGCACGGTCGTTGGCGTCTCGCTCGAGAAAGGAAAGGAGACTTTCAAAGTTCGAGCACTGCGCGGCGTGCTTCTGGCCACAGGCGACTTCGATGAGTGCCGGGGAGTTTCGGATGTTGAATTTTCACCAGGCGGCAACGAAGACAACACTACGGATGATCCCAAAGACAGCATTGGTCATGTGGTGGCCCTGTGCCAGGGTATGGGGGCAGAGGCGTGCGTTACGCGTGAGGTTAGGGGAACCCCGACGATGAAGGGGCTACGCACGGGCAGAACGACTCCCGCGATATTTGAGATCTCCAAGCCATTCTCCATCGTCGTCGATTACCAAGGGAATCGGTTCTTCGCGGAGTCCAAGCCGCATGGCGATGCCGCCAGGTCCATGCGCGCCAGAGCCGACGTACGTCTAGCCCAGGAGGCGAGGGCTTGGCTAGTTCTGGACCAGAACTATCGAAAGAGGTATACGCTGGGTGGCACCCATCGATGGACTGACATTACAAAGGCTCTTAGCGAGGGCATCCTCCTGGAGGCGGAGACTATTGGCGCCTTGGCAGACAAAATGGGCATCGCAAGGCAGGCGCTCGAATCCACCATCCGACGCTGGAACGAAATGTGCGGCTATGGAACGGATGTCCACCATAAAAGAGGCGACGATGACTACCAGAGGTTTATGGGAGACCCTAGAGTTGCGCCGAACTCCTGCATGGGAGCCATCGAGCGCGCTCCCTTCTATGCCGTTCGGATTTCTACCAGCGACGGTGGAAGAAAAAAGAGACTCTTGACGGATGAGCACGGCAGGGTTTTGCAGTCTGATGGGAGGGCCATCCCGGGTCTCTATGCTGCGGGGGACACATCCGCTTGCGTTCTGAGAGCCACATCTCTCGGTGCTGGTGGAACTCTTGCGTCGACCATGGTCTTCGCCTACACTGCTGTACAGCACATGTTATCGCAATCCCACTGTAGCCCGATGGTCTCGAGCCAAGGGCCTTTAGACGAGAAGATCATTGATGGAAGCGAGCCCGAAAAGAGCCAGGATTGACTACGTCAGGGACTCTAGTCAGCGACCGTTTAGTACTCGCGTTAAGCAGTAAATCCTAAATGGCAACCGCATTTCATCCTGTTTCAATATTGCAAGATAGTGGAGGGATAGGGCGATATAATAACGGGATAGGGGCCAGACGGTAAGCCATATAGGTAATGCAAACGAGCTTTCAAGGATAAGACGTCTATAGAGATTCGCACAGGGGGGAGAGTAAATTAAAAAAAAAATAAAAATAAAAATAAAAATAAAAATAATTAAAAAAATAGAGTAGAAAATAAAAGAAAAGAAAAAAGAGCTGGCGTATTAAGATATATTTAATCGCAGAGTTAGATAGAAATAAAGAGGTATGCG
Organism: Fusarium duplospermum; assembly: GCA_003946985.1. Taxonomy (NCBI): domain Eukaryota; kingdom Fungi; phylum Ascomycota; class Sordariomycetes; order Hypocreales; family Nectriaceae; genus Fusarium; species Fusarium duplospermum. The sequence goes on along the minus strand of NKCI01000302.1, from coordinate 24,029 downwards.
ATTAAAGCATTGAGTATTATAATATTATGGCTATTTTATAAAGTGCAGAACCCTATCCCGACCTAGCTCAACGGTTTGCGGAAGCGCAGTCGATATTCCCAAAAATATCAGGAAAGCACTCTCTAATAGGAGGGAGTTCCATCACTATCTGCTCTAAGTCCGCAGAGAAAGTTGTTCTCGGCCTAGCTTGATTAAATCGACGCCCTTGACTGAAGGGCACCTTCGAGATCCTGTCCGTTCGATTCGGTACCCTCAACGCTTGGTTTTTATTCGTGCCATTGTCGTGCGTTACGGGTGGCGGCTTGAATTTCGTATGCGCCTGATTGCTTTGACGATTTCCAGTGCGCCAAATGGACATCATCGCTCGTTGGTGGGGATATGCGGCTCGAGTCGGACGAGCCGCTGGTCCAGGTTTCATTTGAGCTTGGTCACCAGATGGCATTCGCTTCGCTCCTGCTGGGCCACTCATCAGAGATTGCGGCATCTGATTCGATTTCCCGGGCAGGCACAACGCTGTCGTCTGAGATGATTGTTGACCTTGCTGCGGCCAAGAGGTTCCTCCTACGGCGGCGGGAGAGGCCCCATTCCAGGTGATGCAGAAATTTTCGGTTTGGACCTGTCTCGGGACCACCATGTCGGTAGTATATACGGGACCCGTTGGTATTGCCGGCAAATGGGAATGACGTTCCGGCTGCTGGCGCATGTAGACGGCCGGGCGGCAGCCTCCCCAGTGGAAATTCGTTTTGGGAGCCATCCCCGCGGGGCCGTGGGTCGGTGGGCTGGCCACTCCATTCCAAGACGTCGGGATTTGCTGTTGGCTATTCTTTGCATCAAGAGGTCCATATTGCCAGCCCTTCGCTGTGGCGGTCTGGCATGCCATGCTCTGAAGAGATTGAGCGGGTTGTGGGCTCCTGGCACAAGGCTTGACTTGAGTCCCAGCCATTTCGTAAAGGGGTCAGTCAGTCGGCCAGTCCCAACCAAGATGTGTGGCGGCGGTGACTTTTAGGCTGTGGTGTCGCTGGGCGAGACAAACACCTATTCAATGCTGAAAGGCGATAGCTTGAGAAAAGGGACACATAGAAGTTTTACTGAAACTTAGAACTGGGTGAGCGGCAACCAGAGCCCATGATTAGCACTTACAGACGGTCAATTCGGTCTTAGCTAAGCGGCTAGGCCCAAATGGCTTGGCTAATAAGAGACCGTTTTGAACAGCGCCGGCGGCAAGATTAGGATGTTGGCGCTGTTCTGAGATCCGACATAGACGCTATGCTAAGCCCAAGGCTATTTGGTCAGCCTAAACGTGGAATTTGGCAAGGAAAAAAAATGACGATGCCATTTAGGGACTTTCGCTTGACCACAACGCCGGCATCACGGGAACCAAGCTGAGGGGGTTTCCGGGTGTACGCAGTCTCACCACTCCTAGCACACAGCCACTTTTGACCATGTTTTTGTTTCCGAAATAACCGCTAGCACCTCTGCCAGCATTCAAATCCCCCTATAGAAGCCATTACGGATCGTTGAATTTATGCGAAAAATTGATTACCGGACTGCAAACTTGGCTGTCATGAACCACTGCGACCTAGGTTTCCTAGGTAAGATAGATCGATGGCGATCTCAACAGAGCAAACCAACAGGGCACAAGGTACTCTACACCGGCCGAGTCCATGAGGACACAGATATCTCATCTTCATCCATGCCATCATCCTCGTCGTCGTCCTCGCTCGAGGTCAGCCACAAACAGCGAAAGTCTTCATCCTCGCCAAACTCACGACAGGGCTGGTTATGCGTAAATAAGATGGAAATGGGGCCTGTAGAAGGCTCAGAATGAGCCTCTGCTTTATCAACGTTCTCCTCATTGTCAGAGCCGGATTCTGCTCCAAGATCCGCCGTGTGCTCACCAGCGGGCTGGATGGATTTGCAGTTACGGACGGGAAAGTAAGTAGCCGACTTTGAAGATGACTTTGGAAGAAAAGACTTTAGCCTCTTCCATCTGGTAATTGATCTCAGAGACCCCTGGGACTTTTCGGTCAAGCATTGACTGTTGTCGATCATAGTATAATTGCTGCGGTCCATGGCCCCTCACCCTAAGACAGAGCTCACTTTGGAAGACCAAGAACACATCTTATATACTATTGCGCCCGTAGTGAGAGATGCAGTTGTCTGATTACGGACCGTTTGGCTGTCGCTTTCTGCGTTATCGTGGAGTTTCCTCGCGGGCTAGTCAATTTCAACCTCGTTGTGCTTTTCTTACGAGGCCATCTTGCTCATGCGACCATTGATTGACTCTTATCCACAAGCACAAAATGCCCGGTCTCTAGAGGTTCGAGACACTGGGAGCGGGGTTTGAAATCTTGGTGCAGTGGTCGATAAATGACAGCTAGTACCCCTAAATCATGAAGGCAACCTCACTATGAAGAGAAACAGCCTCAAACCTTTAAAGTGGCTAGACGCCGCTTTTGTCTAGTAGTATTTCTCGCGGCCATTCAAGTTTCGGGTAGCTATTCCAGCCCCACAGCTACCGCAGGACTGCTGTACCTTCGGGATCGAATGGAAATGCGAAGGCTATTCCAGGGTGGCGTGTGGTGTGGTGCTTGTGGAGGGTTCTTTTTTTCATGAAAGTTAAAAGCAGGCTTCCTCCTTCTTACCATATTCAATGGCTGTCAAGTTAGCCAAAGACCGAGGCACACGGTATTTAGAGTCTAGGGTAGCCTCTGGGTACATGAAGAGACCTAAAACTGTACTTAGAGGTCACCACTAGGCTTTCAAATTGATGGATGATAAGCTGGCATCTCATTGATCTCTCTGTCACTGATCTGTCTTATCTGTCGAGCCAAACAGTCAGTTGGGTCCGGCTTACGTGGTCTATTAAAGCCCCCAAACAACTGCTGGCTTAAAGTATTTGTTTCGTAGAGGGTGTATTCCTGGCTCAAATTATAGCCATGGCGAATAATTGCAGCGACACAATAAGACCGTTACATTTAGCTAAGTACTTCTAATAGCGACACTCTAAAGGCTTGCTTCTCATCAGCCACTTTTCTTGTCACCGACTTGTTCTGTATGCTAGCGGGCATAGGATCCTTTGAGCCGAGCAAAGATCACAACGGGAATCTTCAACGACAATCATTCATGTTATGAAACAAAATCCGCCACCATAGCAACCGAGGTATAGGTTCAAAGCTATATCCAACTCGGCTCCTTATACATAACTCCCCTGGGGCCTAGCGCGACCCGCGCCACTTCGCCTCCATCACAAACACAGACGCAACAACAGATACGCGTCTCCAGCGGGTATGCTAGCTGCAGCAGGCAGCAGGCAGCCACGCTGTCTCAACGCTGCCCAGTCTCAAGCAATATCTGGTGGTAAAACGGCCGACGCAGCTGCAAAATATGAGTGACCCTAGTTCAACACATGGGAAGAGCCTGGGTTATTCTCGTTTCAAGTCGCCTGCATCAAGAGCGCCGCAAGGATGAAATCGAACCAGCAGCTCCGGCTTTCGCCAGAATGTCAGCAGTTTCACCTGCCCAAACCAATCCAGATTCTTATCGACCAGTTCCCAGTCATACGAGTACACCATGGCGGCGAGGGTCATCTTGGCCTCAAGATATGCCAGGTTGACGCCCAAGCAGGCACGAGGCCCAAGAGAGAACGGGCGGCTAGCCTCCTTGATACATCCAGAACCGTCCCCGACCCAACGATCGGGATGGAAACCATCCGGGTCGGGAAAGTTTCGCGCATCGCGAGACATGACAAAGTTGTCGACCGATACTTCCGTGCCAGAAGGGACATAGTGGCCATCTACCGTTGCACCGGGACAGGTCCGTGGAAGGCCAAGCGGGACTGGAGGAAACAGGCGGAGGCCCTCCTCAACCACGGCATGAAGATATGGGAGCTTCTTTGTGGAATCTCTATCGATCTCATCCCTGGACGAGAAGGAAGATCTCACCTCGCGCTGCAGCTTCTCCAGCGCTGTCGGCGTTGTTAGCAGATAGTAAGTTACACCAGCTAGGAAGGTTGCCGTCGTTTCCGACCCGTCCAGCAGCAAGATCTTGGCCTGTTCCGCCAGCTGGTCCTTGTTGAAGCCGCCGCGGCGGAGGATGTGGGCGAAGAAATCCTCACGCTTGCTTGAATTGCTCATCGCGATGCGCTGGGCGACCTTGTCTTTCGTCAGCCTCTCGTGAAGGCTGATACTTGCTCTAAGGTCGCCGGGCATGAGCCAAGAGAGAAGAGATTCGGGAACGGATAGTCGTTTGGCCGCCTGAAGCAGAGTGAAATGCTTCGTGAATTCCAGGATGAGCGAGACGTAAATGTCTGGCTTCCAATTCGCGACAGACCTGAAAGATTCTCCAAACGTAAGCTCGCCTATGGCTGTCAGCCCTTCGCTCCTCGCATCAGTGGCACATCTTACCAATGATATCAAATGTGAGCCAATTGTACACAGCCGACATGTCGACGCCTCCACTCCCCGGGCTACCGTGCTTGCCAATCTGCTCAACGAAGAGCCAAACGTGGTTCCGAATAATGTCCTCGCTCGCTCTCAGGGCTTTCGCGCTAAAAGCGTGAGAGAGGGATCGTCGCTGCGGCCGGTGCTGCTCGGGGTCGATAGTGAAGACGATGTCCGGGTGCACGACAGACGGGCCTCGATCGTAAAAGACTCTGCTCTTAAGGAATGGCTTCCTATCCCCGACAGCGTGGCCGTAGATGTCTTTGTAGGCTTGCGGGGTCTTGAAGCTGAGCTCGTTGGGTGCAACCCTGACCACGTCGCCGTATTTATCATGCGCCCGCCTCATGTCAAATGGATAGTTTCCTCCCGCCCACGCTCGGATGAACCAGAGCTGCGCCGTCCTGGATTAGCGTCTGGTTTGCCTGGTCAGGCATTGGCTCCGGCTCACCTGACTGCATGCTGCAAGCTTTGGACCGGGATATCCAGCTAGAGGGTGGAAGTGGATGCGATAGATGGCCAAGGCCAAGGCCAAGAACGCGAACCCTGCCTGTCGAATGGGAAAGGTTATTACGACAGATACGGGGGGAGTTGAGCCGCCTGGCATACCGTTGTGAGTAAAAGGACAAGACCCAGAAGGACGGAACTCTGAGTGAGAATGGACCGAAGAAAGCCATTGTCCAAGACGCTTCGCGACATTTCTAGTGCGACCGAGGCTACAAATCGAATTACCTAGTCTGTAGATCCTTGGTTTAACTTGGAAAGCTTGAGTCTTCCAAGCGAGCCGAGGACTGCGGACACCTTATGTAGCCTCCTGTGGATTGAGGAGGGGTGACTTCTCAATACAGGACTGGCTGAAATTAGCCGCTCGTTGATGAAGACTTTTGAGGCCTGTGCGTACCGGCCATGGGTGAGTGTGTAGTTAGCTGCTCTTGGAGACACTATACTTGTGCCTAGCGGAATTGCCGAACGCTATTTGTAAAGCATGTGCCTTGGAGTAAGTCCATCTACGGACGGAGTCCATAATCTGCCGTTCACCTGACCCAGAGTAAGCCATCCGAGTTATTCGGCTCATGGCTCCCTGCCGTCCATGTGAGTAATGACACTACACTGCCGCACACGTACGAAATGAGTTCGATGGGCGAGTGCGCAGTCTTTGTCCCGGCTACCCTTCTCTTCTATCAACGTACTCTATTCAACCACGCACCAGGCCGCCATCATTCAAGGAGGATAATAGCAATTTTGAAGCACAGTATGATGAAGGCAGCATAGTGGGCAGTAGGGATATAGATAGAGCAAGGACGTAACGGTTGCATAGGAGTATAGACGTCATTGATTATTACCATAGGCGAAACAAAGGTCTCTTCTACGCAGTGATACACTTGGGTCATTCTGCTAGGCCTGTTAACGGAGGCAACCGTGAATTAACGGCCCTCATTCTACTATCATATCATACAACATCCAAGGTTCCTTCCGTATGAGAGTAATAGTAGGGAGGATCTTCTATCTCTACATCTTTATTCTGTCTCTTCCTTCAAGAGAATCGAAAGGCGGCGGAAGCCAAGAGCCACGTTATGCGTCTCCCTAGCCGACGGCGTTACCTCTAGAAGCTAGAGCGGCACCCAGCTCCGTGGTTGAAGACCACAGGCCTGCGCCGTTGAGGAATAGCGAACCGATGATAAGAAGGCTGTTGAAGAGAGTCAAGGAGGCGTTCTGCCAACTGGAGAACTTGACATTCATATGAAGGGAAAAGATAGCACTAATCCCAAACGAGAACCAAGCTATTGTGACCGCCGAGGTCATTGAGACGATGGAGTCGAATACGGGAATGGCAATCGACAGGACGAAGGACAGCGTCCAAAACGCCGTGGCTATGCTCATCCAAATTAACCATGACCTGGTCGTGTTGATCGACATCTCATGGGCAATTTTGTAGTGCTTCATGACTTCGACGTAGACAAACTTGATGCCAGTGTGGCCGAATGCAAGGCCCTTCGACAACACAGAGGGAATGACGAGTCCGTAAGCGACCTGGGCCAGTATCCCAGGAGCTGACCCCAACGCAGGCGATGTCGTATACTCGCCGGCAAGGCAGTAGATTGATACTGCGACAAACACGTAGAAGCCGATGGAGCTGGCTTCGAGCCAGGCCAGTGCGGCGCCGAAGTCTCTTTGCGGGTTGGTCATCTCGGCCATGTAAGACACAAAGCTGACATTTCCGGAGAAGGCGTAGCAGATCTTGAGGCAAGCGTTCAGACCGTCCCTGAATGAGGGTTTCGCAAACCAGACAGGCGCTCTCCTCCACTCGGCCGGGGCGTTCACAGGCCGTCCGGCTGCCAAGGCGGCTATCACGACGATGGTAGCGGCCAGGATGCTGATGCATGATGGAATACCGCTCTGCGAGACGAACCTCGCTGTGCGAGGGATGCAGAGAAACCAGCAGCAGATGCAGCCGATGCCGATGAATGCGGTCGAGCCGACTGCATCATCACTGAGCAGCGACAACGCCACGGAGAAGGTCACAGAGGCTGACGCGGCGGTCATGACGACCAGGAGGATCATGCCGAACGCCGCAACGCATGCAAAGCCTCGTCCGCCGACGATGCGGGCCATGTCGACGATGTTGAGCACATGCGGGTGGCGGTCGTAGAACAGCTTGAGCTCGAAGGCGGTATACCAGGAAAGACAGCCCAAGCCGATGATCGCGACCGTACCCGGGACAAGACCAAGCGTTTTTAACACGCCGGGGAGTGACAGGACGCCGAGGCCGACCTGGTTGGTCAAGAGCACAAAGATGGCATCTCGACGGCTCATTGTCCGAGGGCCGGGGGCCAAGGTGGTGTTGTCGACCACTTGTGGAGCCCGATCGTCGACATCATGACTGCCGTCTGTAACCCCAGTGTTGGTAGTTTCGATGCTGGTTGAGCCGCTCCTTGGCGTAGATGAAAACGCCGGCTCCTTTGCTTCCTTGTTGTACGAAGCCATGGGTTCGTCTACCGCCTTGTCTGAGGGAGTAGCCTAAAGAGCCCCGGCTCTGGTGTGGTGATGAAGTGCCGATCGGCTGGGGCAGAGCCAGAGGAGACAAGTTGTAGCAAATCTAAACATTGGTCGGGACATTGCTTTCATTTCAGATAGTCTGACTACGCCCTTTTACACAAACCTTGACATCTCCATGTCGTGAATGGCCTGTGTGGCTCTGTGTGGCTCTGTGTCCATTTCAGACTGGCCTGCTCCGATGCCGGATGTCCTGTACGGGCCGGAGAAGATGGAGAAATTACCAACTAGCTCGTCGCACTTCCTATACCGAGCATTTGGTCAAGCATGGGTTTGTCCTGACCGGAGGCCGAAATTAGACGACGTTGGGGTATGCAGCACCTAGGGCTTCGGTGGCCCATATAACAGCAATGGATTAGAGAGCTAATAAAGCCACGGAGAGCGGTGCACTTCTGTATGCCTTCATTATCATCTCAAATTTTTCGGACTGCACACTGGAAATTAATCGCCATTCTTATCCGTCTGCACGCCATTATGCGTTCACCCAGGAACACCAACACCAAGTCGGAACTTCTGCAGTCCCTCCGGGAGCGCTTCAGCCAAGCATCAAACCAACAGCAGGAAAGGGTCAGTGAAGTGAGAATCGAAAACTGCATCGGGTTCTCCAAGGTCCCCCTTGGCATTGCTGGCCCGCTGCGTGTGGCTACCTCGGCGTTCACGGACGACATCTACGCACCGCTCGCCACGTATGAAGCGACACTAGTGGCAAGCTGTTCTCGGGGATGTAAAGCCTTCAACGCTTCCGGTGGCATACGCGTCGAGACCCTTGGCAACGGCATGTCTCGAGATCCCGTCTTCGTCTTTGCCAACCCCGGCCACGCTGCTGCCTTCGCCAAGACCTTGCCAACGATGCAAAGCTCGTTCGCTCGATGGGCAGAGGAGACGAGCAAGCACGTGAAGCTTCAGCTCTTCAAGCCCACTCTGATAGGGTCCCAGGTCCATATCTTTTGTAGCTATGACTGCGGGAGTGCGGCCGGGCAAAACATGGTCACTAAAGCCACGCAATACGCTTGCGACATGCTTCGGAAGTTGTTTGCGGATAAGTACCAGATCCGAGACTTCTTTATCGAGGGGCAGTTGGCATCCGACAAGAAGCCGTCCTGGGGCAACGTCATGAACGCCCGGGGCGTCGAGGTCTTCGCCTGGGGGAAGATCACCCCGGAGGCCTGCCAGTACGTGCTCGGCTGCACCACAGAGCGCTTGTACAGGGCCCAGCAGACCCTGAAAGAAGGGGGCATCCGGAACGGCCAGTTCGGTTCCAACATCAACACGTCAAATGTCATTGCGGCCATTTTCATATCGACGGGACAAGACCCGGCCAGCACGGCAGAGGGATCTTGGAGTCACCTGACCTCAGAGCTCGACTCAGAGACGGGTGAGTTGACGATGAGCCTCTACTTTCCGTCGTTGCCAGTCGGGACGGTTGGCGGCGGCACTGGATATCCGATGCAGAAGGAGGCGCTCGGGATGCTTCGGTGCGGCGCTGATGGGCCGGGGGACAAGGCTGAACTCGCCGGGATCATTGCTGCGTTTGCTCTCGCGTTGGACGTTAGCACGAGCTCAGCCATTGCCAACGACACTTTTACGGCTAGTCATATGCGCCTAGCACGTGGTGAGGTGGCGGCAAAGTTGTGACGATGTTGGCTAGTCGATTTTCTGTTGATAGAACCTAGTATACTGATCGGAATCGCACTTAACCTCATTCCACCTCATCACTTACAGATCAGGGTCGTTGCCTTTCCATGCTGTGCTAATGTGATGATGTAGAGCCGATGTGTTGCCCCAGTTGAATCGACTCTGACTAGAGAAAAGACTAGGGTGATGGCTTGTTTGTTAATGTAAGGGGCAATTACAGAGAAAAGAGGCACCGCTCTGTCGTTACTCGAGTATCAAGCAACTCGACAGTATTGCTTAGTCAAATCCGTGTGGTAAAGTTTTTGGCATATAGTAACGATGAGGACTATCACGCGCCAGAGCTCTGACTCCCATTTGATCGAGGGCCCTGGTAGCCAACATAGGCGCAACAGATTGGTTTACTGATGGACATCTAGTTCGCCAGGGCCGCGATCTGATGAGCTCCTTATATTGACGCCGTCAGTGCCCATTGTACCCTTCATCACCACGAGCTACCTCCATCTTGACGTCTTCCATGTAACTTTTCAGCTGGTCGAGGGCCAAGATCACTCTCTCTAGTCTATTCATAATCAAATGGTCCTGGTTCATGACCTGTCTTCCGCCGAGACTACCCAGACGAGAGCAAGGTGAAGAGAATGGGGCAGATTCCGAGCCTGACCTGATCATGTAGCGGGACGATCTACGCCGCCGGGATTTCCGGACACGATGAAATGTTGCACTCGACTGCGCCGACGATTCTGACGGCGTTCGCGGCGACGCTGTCTCGGCGTACTCCACGACATGGTCTGGAACTACAATGGAATCATCGCCGCTTGAGTCCTCGGTTTCTTCGCAGTACGAGTCATAAATTTCTTCTCCCCAAGAGTCCTCGGTTTCTTCGTCTACTTAGTCGCCGTCAGAGCTGGGTCTAGCAAACTGGGACTCTGTACCCCTACCGGACTTTTGAGACTCCCAACTCGCGTCATCGATGTAGTTAACTGGCCTCTGGACATTGCGGGGCATATTTGCAACAAACTCGGTTCGATAACCTAACCCGGGATGCGATCTACTTCAGGCTAATAAGGTCGTGGAGTAGGCGCGTAGTTAAACCAGAGACCCAAATCCATAGGCCAGGTACGATTTATATAGGCAACTGGGTCCCGAAAAATTACATACACCAATGTCTTATTCGAAATATCTGGTTGCCAGGCTGCTTTCTTGGACACCAAGGACGCGAGGCGATATTAGGTCAGCGCGCAGGTCAGCCGTAGGTCAACGGCCGGTTTCTGGCGAACTTTGGCAGCATCGCGACGAATAATACCCCATGCCAGAGTTCATTTCGCCCGGTATTGGACGGTAAAGATCCTTCCGTCGGTCGTGGTAGATCCGACCATCCTGATTCGGTAAACGTCAACGATCCGGGCAGTCCTTCCTGGCTGCTACCCGGGTCCGCTAATACGGTGGGCGTGCGTTCGGTCTACACATCGGTTGACGGCCACGAATTGCCAGAACCCCCCGGCTATCCAGCCGAAAGGTGCAAGAAGGCAGCCTTGCAGTCGGCTTGCGCTCTGGTATATTGAATGGTTCTTTATTCTTTACCCTTGCGCTTCTTTTTATCTACGCGGCTTTTTTCTTCAGGCGAGCCTTACTCCTGCGCACAGCATCACTCACTTCTTCATCTTTTCGCCTTTTCTCAATAATTCTGTTCTGTTTAGGTTGCTTCAGCTCCGGGGAAAGTCAAGATTCTTCACACACTTGCCAAGATGTCAGGCTCCAGCAGATCTGCCGTTGAGCTCTCTGTCGTTACAGCTCCCAACGACATCACCGCCGTTTCGTCACTCCTTGTCGAACTATCGAAAAGCTACGACCTACTCCCAACCAAGGGTGATGAGGGCCGCAAAGACCTTTTGCTTCTAGCCCGAACTCTGGTGCAAAGCCTCGAGACGCCACGCGAGACCATGGCCAAGCATTGCTGGGCTCAGGTATGACATCTTAAAGCCTCTACCCTGCCCCGCACGGGAGGCTAACCTAGCAAGACCGCTGCTTTCTCGGCCCTCATCTTCGGGGTTGAAGTCAAACTATGGAAGCGAATGGCGGACAATGGGGATAGGCCCCAGTCGGCTCACGAGCTGGCTGAGGATCTGCGAGTCGACCCTTTACTGTTAGGTCAGATACAGCTCTACTGACGCGATGTGTGGAGGGTGTATCGCTCACGTCTGAGACAGGTCGAATGATGCGCCATCTCGGGGCCATGGGATACATTACGGAAACGGGCCAAGACGAATATACACCCACGAATTACAGCAAAGCCTTGAGCTTGGATATCATTGGGAATGGCTACCTAGCCACGTAAGTCCTTTTGCGGTCGCATTCTGTAGTCGAAATTTCACCAGCTAAGTCAAGGTTGGCAATCAGATTGTCCAGTACGAGCGCCGCCATGATCAGGTTTCATGAGTTCGCAAGGAGGCGGGGATTTGAGAACCCCGATAACGCGAGCGACACATCCTTGATGATGGCCTATGATATGAAACTAGATGTTTTCGGCTGGTTGCAAGCCCTCGGGCGCGGCTCCCATTTCAATGACCACATGGCAGGCTACCGACAAGGCCGTACGCCATGGATGGACAGTTCGATCTACCCCGTTCAAAGCAGGCTTGTGGACGGTGCCGATATGTCGAGCGATGCTCCCTTTCTCGTCGACATTGGTGGGAATAGGGGGCACGATCTGCAGGAATTCCAGCAATATTATCCTAACACCCCGGGAAAGTTGTATCTGCAGGATATGGAGGCCGTCATCAGCAGCATCGGGTCGCTGAGCCCGTCTATCACTCCAATGTGCTATGATTTCCACACGGAGCAGCCGATTAAAGGTGAGAAGTGGCACGCGAGAAGCAATGATAGCGAGAAGCAAGATGGTTAACTGTCTGGGACTTAGGTGCCCGTGCATACTATATACACTCTTGCCTGCATAACTGGCCGGATAGTGTATGCAGGAGCATCCTCTCACGCATCTCTGCTGCTATGAAGCCTGATTACAGCAGACTGCTGATCAACGAATATGTGATCCCCGCCGCGGGGGCACACTGGGAGGCAACTAGTCTTGACTTGATGATGATGAGTCTTATGAGCTCCAGGGAGCGCACCGAGGATGACTGGCGTGGCCTCATCGAGGGCGTGCACGGGCTGAAGATTGTTAGGTTCTGGCACGGGCCCAAGGGCGTGGAAAGCGTGATCGAATGCGAGTCGGTTGAGGAGGAAAGCCGCGGATGAATCTTGGGCCTGATCAACACGAGCCGTGTAACCGTATCAGCGACTGTCAGAGCTTCGGCACGACACGAAATGCCGTTGGTCTCTCGGCAGCTGAGAAATCTGGATCGTCGATTGAGGAGGAGAAAGATGAAGATCAATGAGCCATATGGTGGAGTGATTATACTTTATTCTTCCGCCGGCTTGTAACAGGACGATTTATCATGATAGGCCTTGCAACTATAGCATCGCAAAAAGTAACACTACCCTAGAAGCCCTTTGTATTAGAGGAGAACATACCAACCAAATGTTGCATCCCTCATGCTTGCCCAGATTGTCTACGCTTCCACGTTACTGCAACTCACGGTACACATACTACAGCGGTTGGAAATCTTACACAGACATCATCATGGCAGATCCAACACTCAAATGCTAGATTCCTTGCTACTTTCAGATTCATATCTCAACCTATCTACACGGGAGAGACTCGTATATGTTCAGTATCCAATCAAGCGGGAAACGACATGTGCAAGCAAAGACGCAAACGTCCCCCTGTCATCAGAGCAAGACTTAGGCAGGCAGCTGGTACAAGCTGCTGCCCTTCTCAGCCAAGGCAAAGCTCTCCACCCACTCGCGGACAGTAGCATCGCTCAGACCGGAGCTGAGGTCGAAGTCGTCGGGAAGCTTCTTGATAGCGACGCTCAAGGTGCGCCCATCAAAGACGGTGGCGACCTTGATGAACTTGTCGACAGGGCGGACAAAGTAGTCGGAGCTGCCAGCGCCCTTCTCGAGGTGGAGCGTGCTCTTGCACTTGGTATCACCGGAGGCGAGCACCTCGTAGATATCCACCTCGCCGCGGTCGCCGTCAAGGGGCATCTTGAAGTGGAAGAGAAAGACCTTGTTGGCACCAGAGAAGCCCTCTGCAGCGAGAAGTTAGTGACTGATCTTAGGGGTTAGCGCGATGTCGAAGGGGCACGCACTGTATGCGACCTCAGGGATGCGAGAGTAGCCGCAGCTCTCATCACACCTGTCAGCGCTGAATATGGCGAACTCCTTGTTGGAGGGAATGTAGACATCCTTGAGCACCTTGGGAGAGCCAGAGCCGCCGTTGCCGTTGGCGTTGAGGTAGGACAGAGAGTTGCCCCAGGTGCTATGAACTTAGTCAGTACCAACCTAAACCAAAACGCTCAACGTGTCAGCTCGCTTGTCGAAAATTCCAGAGCCGTCACCGCCGTAGTTGCCGAGGAAGACTACGTTATCGGCAACCTGCTGCTCAGCGTTGTAGTAGGCGGTGCGCTGCCAGTCACCTCCGGCAGGAGGCTTAGTCTTTGTCTCGCCCGGAAGGTTAACCTTCCTGTTCACGTCAGGCCTGGGCTTGGAGGTGCCCGGCTCGGGGGGCTGCTTGACAGGTTCAGTAGCGGCGGCGGGATCGGGAGCAGTAGGAGCCTGCGTAGAAGGGACGTCGCCACTGTAGCTGTTCTCCCATGAGACAATCTTGCCGCCAATAGTAGCGGTCACCCATTCAGCACGCTTCTCCTCCTTGCGCTGCTCATGGAAGTGGTGGTGGCCGTGGTGGCGAGCGTGGGCATGAGGAGACGGGGCGTTGTCGCGCTTCTTGTTCTCGGAGCCCAGGCTGTAGACGGCAAACTCCTTGAGGTTGAAGGGGCCACGGACGTGGACGGAAAGCTGTAAGGCCGGGGTTTAGTTTAGTGATGGGAGTTATTACACGCCTGGCCGACTTACCTACATCCTCATCAAGCGGCGCAAGGGGACCGCTGTAGGGAACATCTTCCTGAATACATTGGCCGTCACTGGTCATCTTGGAGACGGCCTTGTAAGTGCCACTTCCTGTAAACCCCTCGTAGAGGATCTGCTTGATAGCACCGCAGAACCAGTTGCCACCCTCATTGAGCGCAGTACCGGTGCATTGTTGTGTCAAGGCCGAAACCAGGCCAGTAGCAGCCAGTGTCGCAGGAGTAATGAACTTCATCGAGTATCTTTCCCAGATTCGGAATATTTCAGGCTGAAGAGTCGTAGCGGGCGACGAATGTCTTGAACCTGTTTTTGAATGGGGATTTTCGCCTTCTTGAAAGAGACAAGAAGCTCTGGGGGCGGTCATAGGAACCGATTGGCTTGCTAAATATGGACAAGGACTCTGGAGACCAGAAATATCACATGGATGACTAATGCCAGGGGCATCAAGCTCTGCTCGAGGGCACCACTCGGGGTTCCGCTTTGAACTTCTTACGCGATATTGACCCCACGCCCCAGAGAGTTCTTGAAAAGACTTCTGTCGAGGCGGGATCCGAACATCGTTCCTGAATACGCCGGATGGCTTTGCTTCGTTTCCTCCTATGGTTGGTTATGCCGCCCAGAAATCAGTGGGTGCTGTAACCTATCGAGAGCACCAGTGTTGGTTTAAAAAGAAACCAGGGCGATAATGGCGATAGACCGCTATCGCTTGGGATTCTGATCCGAAGTTCCGCAGACTCTTATTACCTTTATCTCAAAAAAAAAAAAAAAAAAAAAAAAAAAAAGCTCCCGCACGGTAAACGTGAGTCCTTTTATGAAGTATCTCCATACCATCTCCATGTCCACAACATCTAGGCTGCTATCATTTGCTCTAATCCATGCCTTGCTCCTTGTGTCAACACTGTTCACCTACATTGGCTCAAGCGGATCGTGCATACCGGCAGGGGTCTGGTTCCGGCTCATTTATGGAGCGACGCAAATCGGCTTCGGGCCCAAGGTTCGTTCTCACTATATCAGCCCGTCACCTCATCGAACTACAGCAAAGGAGAGTTCGCAACTCCAGTTTGGTAAAATGCAGACATTTCGCTTGATCCTCTCTCTTTCTTTCATTGTCGCTATTCTCGCCGACGATGGCCATCTCGCACTGACCACTAGCGCACATAACAAAGGGGGGCATGTAAAGCATGTGCGTAGCTTGAATACGACGATCACATGCCAGTCTCCGCAGCCATCGAGCCCTGCATCCCTCTTTGACCATCTTTCGAGAGTATTTTGCCTTGAGGCGGAGCAAGAAGGCCTGACGCCGGAAAAGGCCTTCCAAAAAAGTTACAACATGGGCGGGAAGTCGCATACGTTTTCAATTCTTTGGAAGCTTCCCTGTCAGCAGGAGAATAAAAGGCTGAATTTCCCGAAAAGAATTTGCCATGCAGATCTCGGCGACATCTGGTTTACATGTGAGAACTGCCCCAACTGAGGAGGCCTTGTGCTAATAAAGGCGAGTAGGCGATGGCCAGGGTGGTGCCCGCCTTGATAAGTGTCTCAGTTACGGATACTGGAGGTCCGAGCAGACGACTGCTTGATTTAGGAAGTCTAGGCTGATTTGGTGGTTTCCATCTCTATCTGGGTCATAGTCGCTCTGAGGCCAAGCTGGTCTAGTTCAAACATGGCTGGAGCAACACCTCAATTGAGCCAAGCCCTCTCATGCAGACATCAGGCTAGAGTGGCTCTAGGCTAGCCTTGCCTCCATTGCAAAAGAATGGTCCGCAAAACCTAGTTGAAAACTTGGCTCTTTTCGGCATGTCTTGTTCATAATGCCACAATCTTCCATACCGTCCCTGTCCCATGATCTTCACTCTTGAGCGTAGATGGTAATCTGAGCTTGTGGGAATCAGCATGATCATCCTCCTGAACCCTACACCAGATCAGCTCTATAATACAAACCCCATGTTCCGTCTAGGAAGAAGTCGGCGACAAAGATTTGCCCTATTCTACCGAGCAGAACGCGAGCAGCAGGCGGATTTGAGGTGCGGTGAATGGGCTAGATTGTAGCTGAGGTTATTGCAATGAGAAGCGCAGCCAGTGTATACATGATGAGTTTCATTGTGGTAGTGACGGCCTGAGTGACAGGGCGAGAGTTAGTTCATCTTAGATCCAAGTGCGTCTCTTTTACCGTGGGAAAATATCGAAAGTCAAGCTGAAGGGAAACTTTAATTGGGGTGAGTTGCAGCTTCTGCTTGAGCAGGCTAGTTCTCTTTTCTTTTCTTTTTTTTTTTTCTCCCCTTCTTCTCTCTTTCTCGTCGGGGGACCACCTTATTTCAGTTTAGTTAAGGAATAGCGATGCTGTTGAATACGGGTTCGTTGCTTTAACACTAGCTACTTCTCTCCAGAAACTCTCTGCCAGTGCTCCTATGTGTTTCCAGACCTTTCCTCTTTTAACACACTCATCTCAACCCCCCTCCCAAGTTGGGCGTCAATCCTCGCACAGAGCATTTCAACATCCTTATCTTTCCTCTTCACATCCATGTCGCCATCACCCGGCGGGGGGGAAATAACGATGTCGGGAATACCTGGGTTGGTTCCGTCCCCTCTAGCCAATGTCATGTTCGTTCTGCCAACACTGTCCACCAGCATTGGCTCAAGCTGATCGTGAGCACCCATCCCTTGACCTCTGCCGGTGCCAGGCGCATAAGAGGTCTTGTTCTTGGCCCATTTTTGTTGTCGCAAGTAAGCGTACGGTGTGTGCCTTTGTTGTGACTGTTTCCTTGTTCCTGACCTGTTGCCAAGTGACCTGTGCGGGTAGGTACCTGCAGCGATGCGGGCCAAGTCTGGTTTTGCCATCTCCGTCGACATTAACATCAGTGCAAGCCCACATGAAGGCGTGGCGCAAGTCTACTTATAGGCGAAAAACTGCCTACACACTCAGCTACACTCGTGATGTGTCACGCGGCGGATAGGTTCGCGTCCAGCAACGGCCTCTTCATTGGAGGGTCAGCCAGCAACCAGCCAGGAATCGATCGGTTTCCCTTCCCTTTCGAACTCGTCTTTTTTAGCCACTTTAGACTTCTTCCCTAAACGCGTGCAAGGCTCTTTCAGTGGGTCCCAGCGTCCACGGTAAGCCTTCGTGCATGGCCCTCTTCCACCATGGCAAGCCTCGAGACGTCGAGGAGGAGGATGGCAACGGCAAGAAGGATATAAGAAATGGCAAGGTATCCGAAGCGCTCTGTTCGCTCCCTCCCCTCTCCCTAGCGCTGGTCGACCTTATCCCCGCCGAGCGAACCCTCGAATCTGAAAAATGCTGATTCGATGGCGTCAAATTACGTGCACAACCATGGGTTCTCGCCTGCCGGAGTCATAGATGCAGAGAACGAAGAGTCCATCACGGACGTCAGGGGTACCAGGGACAGGGCCATTTCATGCTTCCCACACTTCTGCCGCCTTCCAGTCGAGGTCCGACTGATGATCTGGAAGACGGCCTTTGATGCCGTAGATCCTGCCGTAGTCGTCTGCTCCTTCTCCGAAGGCCGCCACAGAGCTTCGGTCAATCACCGGCACGCGAAAGCCAGCCGTCTACCGCCTGTAGCGCTGGCATGCCGTGAGGCGAGGAGAGAGTGGGTCCAATGCACGCGGTCGAGCAGGTCCCCCGGTTGGCTTCCCGAACGCGTTTATGTGCCCCGAACGGTGTTTCTTGTTCCCGCGGCCACAGTCGTCGGTTCTCGGTTAAGAGGGCTCAGTCTGTCTATAGCGCACATCGCCATCGACATTGTCGATAGTCCCGACGTGTTCCTGATTTTTGAAGCGCTCGCCCTTTTCCCTCGGCTGAAGACCATCATCATTGTCGTGCCATCCGGCGCCGTTGACGAGACTCAGGTTGTCGAATGGCAACAAAGGCTAAGGGAAGACTCGCATATACTGCAAAAAATTGCCGGTTTAGTAGATGGCCCATCGAGCGACGGCGAGTGGCACAAGGGGACCTACCTTGGATGGTTGCTCCGCAATTATCTGCAAGGCTCGCAGGTCCGGGCGTTTTACTCGCGGGACAACAGTCCCCGTGTGAAGCTCTGTATTGACCGGTCAGGATGGTCTCAAAGGACGGAGGAGAACCTTGAGCAATCTTGGTCTCTCTTTCTTTATTAAAATACGTCTAGTTATAATAAAAAATTAATTATTTCTTATGCTATTAAGACTAAGCCCTTTATATAGTAACGCGCCCATCAGTGTTCTCTAGTAGCCCAAGTATTAAATAGTTACCCTACACCTTCCTTCTCCTTTTTTTTTTTTTTTAAGAAAAACTTTACAATCCCACATACACGCACATATTTCTTTTTTTTTCCTTTTTTTTTTTTCTTCCCTAGCTTCTCTATGCCGGGACCTACTTCTCCATTTCAATGAACCCCTGATATTTTCACTTAAGCCAGTACGGAGATCGACATGTTTACTGGTGCATGAGGTTCTCTTATCCCGCCAAAATCTTGGTAGGGGCCCCACGTTCCATCCTCTTTCGGCGATCAGGCCTACTAGAGCTTGTTGCATGGCTATCAGTACCTCTTCTGGCGTTCAGCGGTACGGCGTTTGGGTCGTGGTGACGGGCGGGTTTGACGATTGTGCGGAGGCAATTGGCGCTGGTTGCGATGCTCTGGTCGTCTCGTTGTTGGGATTGGTCGTAGGCGACCAGTCCAGTTCGGGAGCTGGCTGCGGTGCTGACTCGTCGGTTGTGGTCGCGCTGCTGGTCTGCCGGTTTCCGCCAACTGCTTCATGAGGTGATGCAGCTGACGCAACGGCGCTGGTCGCAGACAAACTCGCCGTGAGCGCCGCCTTCGGACTAGGACTGCCCGGGGGCTCTTGTAGCTCGCCGGCATTGCTGAGCATGCTCATGGCCATGGCCATGTCGAAGTCAAAATTCATATCACTGACATAGTCCATGTCAAAGTCCGCCGTGCCCTGAAAGCCTGCCATGCCCATGTCCATCGCCCAAGGATCATCGAGCATCATCGCGCTGAACTCGTGAGGCGTTGGCTGCTCCCGGTCCCGGGGCTCTTCGAAGTGGATTGGCTCGCCTGCTCCATCATGCGTGGAAGCCACGCCGCCGTCTGCCGCCTCATAGGGCTCACCTTCGGCATCGTGTTCAGTCGCAGCAGGCGGAGATGTCCGTGGTTCCTGTTGGCGACGGAACAAATCCTGGTCGTGATCCGCTGCAGAAACGGCAAGACCAGTCGGGGCAATCTCTTCGTCGACGCCGTCGTCCTCGGGCTCGTCGCGTTCGTTGTCATCGCAGTTATCCAGCGGTCCAACGATCGGAGATGCCGGGGCGCCCGGTATGCTCCATATGCTCGCACCCCGATCCCCAAGTACCGACTCGCTTCCCGCGACTGTGATCTGCGTGAGGGCTGGAGAGGCGTGTGATGCTCGCTGGGCATCCGCAGGTGGCTTTCTGCGCCGCAGGTTGCGCTCCGTTGTCTGCTTCTGCACTCTGTAGGGCTTTGCTTCGGCCATCTGCTTCCTTTCTTTCGCCGTGTGTCGGACGAGCTCGCCATCATCGGACTCGACCTGTCTTTTCAGTATATCTCGTATCTGTAATTGCCGCCATCATTAGCCATCCGTCAAAAAAGGTACCGTGTGGCTTTGTGCGTACGATTCCGTTCGCCTCTGGCAGCGGTTTACCCTCTGGGTTGTAGACTGAGCCGTCCCAGAAGTCGTGGATCTTGTTGTAGAAGAGCAAGATGGCCGTAGTGTTGCATTCTTTGCCAAACTTGTAATTCTTGTGTATCGCAGTCATGCCTCTCTTTCGCATCACCTGGCCCACCCACGCAGGATCCCATGGCCGAGGCCCTTTCGGACGAGACTCTGCTGGAACAGGGTCTCCTGGATGCTCCCGTCTTAGGCCGGGGTCTCTCGGACGAGGCTCTTTCGGGCGAGAGGACCCTTTCGAACGAGGCTTCCTGCAGGCCATCCCGTGCAGTTGACGAATATGTTTTTGGCGGACGTTTCTCCTCTTCCAAGAGCGAAAACAACTACCACCTCAACCCATTTCTTTTCGGTCATCTCGCCGGTATCGTGCCCAGTTTTTGAACAGTCGTGTGGAATCGTCTAGGTGCGATATCGAGTCTCGAAACGGACGGCCGCTGTCCCCGACGGGCCATTGCCAAGGTTGACCACTGTGAAGTCCATTCTGGACGACCCATGCTCTCTGTCGCCAGGTCAATTTCGCCATACTCGCTCGTTACCAGAATGTCGGGACGGTGTAAAGGTCGAGATAGGCCAGAAGATGGGATGGAAGGGGAGGGAATATGAAGGAAGTCCACATTGGACGTGTTTTAGAGCCAACAGTAAGTGACAGTCGGCGAGGGTCCTTTCTCCCCCACTCATCTCCGCCTTGTTCAGTCGCTGTTGGGTCCCTGTTGGGGTACTACTGTACGTACCGGATCTGATCTAGATCGGCTGTTGCACTGCGTGGACGATAATCTCCCTACTCCTTCCGGTGCCCACTTGGTGGAAGAAGGCATGAAACCGAAATGCTGTACTACGACTGAATCGGCGCAATCACTGGTCATCACGGGGAGGACTTCCGACCAGACTACGTCTGTAGCGTCTTCATCGGCCTCGGAATAGTTCCTACACACCCACCTGCGATGCCCTGTTCCGGTCACGTCAGACAGTAACGGCCGGTAGCGGCCTCACTAACTTAGCTGCCTGTGCGCGTGGAGCGAGATATCCACACCAGCTTAACCGCGGCAATGTTGGCATCGAGCAGTTGCACCGGCTCAGGGTTGATACAGGGCGTCACCGGCATTGTCACAACCACTGACAACCTTGGAGACTGGAGGCCCTCATAGACGGCAGGACCCTGTGGTGATTAATCCACCCCGCAGTTCAGCAAGACATTATTTCGTGCGTTGTCACTGTCCCACTTTGCCTGTTGCCTTGCATTTCATGTGTGACATTTTGTCGCTTGCCTTGGCCTTGGGGAAAAAATCATCTCCACAAAGGGCCCTCAGGGCTCATCGTGGGACCCGACTCTCTCGCGGAATCGGACATCCGGTAAAGCATCTCTACACGAAGTCGTGAAGATGTTTTCTTCCACCGTGACTGGGATCTGAAAAGGGCCGAAGATGCCGAATTCGTCACTGAGCGATAACTCTTGAACTCGGAGCTGCGCGTCATGTTCAAATTTGGCGATTTGTGCGCAGCTCCACCGCCCAAAGACCCGGACATCCCTCTTCCCGGGAACAGGTCCGAGATGCCGGGTAGCTTGGGAAATTTCTGTGCGAGTATGTCCGCATCGTACATCCATCCTCGACTTCATGGTCAAGCTACCGAACTGTCGTTTTCCTCTGGGCTGTTGCGTTCCAAATAGCAAGTAACGTTACCGTGCCTCCATGCAGGCATTATGACATGCAGATGGATGACATGCAGGTTGGCAGCGGACTCCTGCAAGCACGGATCGGCTGGGGTTCAACGGTCGGAAAATTTCTTCTGCGCACGAGTCATGTGAACCGAGACCCTTCTTTTTCGGCTCTCTCCTGCAGCACATGCGTGGGACCGTTGCAAAATTTGACGACAGTGTTAGGTTAATTCGAGAGATTCTGGAGATTCTGGAGATCCTGGAGAAAAATCAAAATTGGTTTCCCTGCGCTTTGTCCTCCTCTGACTCGCTGCCTCCGACTTCCTTCGTAATCTACGTGGCCTGTCAACTTCCCTTCTCATGGGGCCATTTAGGTCGATTTGTCATTTCATACTCCGTAGTCACATCCGACATCATCCATCGCCGCGGCGAATCCCCGACGCGATGGTCAGTCCCGCTTGTCAAAGTCAAAGTGGCCCTGGTTGCAACTGCCGCTTCTATCGGAACCACTCTAATCTCAGCACCTCTCCACCCTGACCCGTCAGGGATGAGTTCCCCGATAGGACCGCCGAATTCCCCGCTTTTCAGCTTTCGGCGTGGCAATGATACCCCGGCACGAAACGGCTGGCCTGGCACCCGCCAGCACCCGCCCGGCGAGACACTGTCACGGCTGTCCAGGTGGGACAACAGTGACCCTTTTCTGCCCTTCCAATCCGAACTACAGAGAAGAGCAAGTAATGGACTGAGGAATAGCAAAACATCCGGCAGTTGATGGGTAAAAGGCTCGCAGCTCGTTTTACAAACAATGGCAGCTCCGGCGCGCGTGGGTACAACAGCCAGTTTCTGCTCTTC
Organism: Fusarium duplospermum; assembly: GCA_003946985.1. Taxonomy (NCBI): domain Eukaryota; kingdom Fungi; phylum Ascomycota; class Sordariomycetes; order Hypocreales; family Nectriaceae; genus Fusarium; species Fusarium duplospermum. Next base: position 1,733 of record NKCI01000302.1, on the reverse strand, counting down.
GTGTGCGAGGGGACCATACAAGACAAGCAGCTGCCCGAGCCTGCCAAGAGCCATCCTCGAGGCTGCACCCGGGACCCCTGCTGTGAATGTTGGTGGCGTTCATCATTACCGGTTCAAGCTGTACCGCACAGCCGAAGTAGGTCGACAAGTATATATTTCGAATGCTGCCGATAGCGCCCGATAATCGAGCGGTTTCATCCTCAGCTTCACATATCCATTTTTTTCTAAGCATCGTTTTCGCTCCCAATTTCGACCGCGCATCCCGTCATGAAACAATCTTCGCGAAAGCATCATTCTAGCACTCGTGACTCTCGTGCAAGACCATACCCCTCAGCCCAGCAACGGACAGAGCGGAAGTCACGTACATCCAAGGTTCGTCCTCGTTACTCACAGGATGTGGACCCACCTAGGTCGACCCATCCGAGACCAAAGAGAGTTGCCCGGCGTGCGGATAACTCCGCCAGCGATGATCGAGGAGGAGACTACGGGCCGCGGTCTCGGGCTGAGCAACCCGTAGAAGGTGAAAGCCCTGACTATGAATCCGAAAGGTTCGTTTTATATCAGCATTAAGAACCGCTCTTATAAGCACAAGCTGAACAGACAGCAGAGGTGATTATGGTGGCCATTATGATGGCGGCTCTGCCAGCGATTCTGGTGAGGAGAATACCAGTCCAAGTCATTCGGAGCTGGAGCAGATCAAGGATCTGATTGTTGGGTCTCGCAGAGATCAAAGCGAACGGTGATTCTCCCCAACACCCCTCCCATCTGGGTTGCCCTTATTGCCACGTTCAAAGCGTCATACGGCTGACTCTTTGTTTTTCTTAGGTTTCTTGAATTGGATAAGAGGTCCGTACTCTGAATAATGCGAGAGACCTCGCGTTCCCCCCTCTCTATGCTTACCGTTATACAAACAGAACGAGGGAATTGGCTCAGCAGTACGTGTTAATGCTGCAGAAGTACGTATCAATCGTAGACTTTCGCTTTCTTCCTTTTTTTTTTCTGACTGGGTTGTTTGCAGGGTCTCCACATTGCAGAATATGTGAGTCGTCACCTTTATCTAAGGATATACATCGAGAGGCTGAATGTTGTAGAATACAAGAGCTGCCGCAGGAATTAGCCGCCAGATTTTTATCTCCCCTTATGCAGCGGACGTGCTCTATAACACAGGAAAACCAAGACCAAGCGCATCATGGAGGGACGGGAGAAGGTGGAACAATAAACCCGATGGAGATGTTTGGCACAGGCAACGAACCTTTTGGTTGAAGACAATACGATAGTCGAATATCGTGACGATATGTTCAACAGAGGATGGCTTTCGGTTTGCATTTTTCTCATGTAGACGAGAGGTCGATGTCAATGTCTCGTATTATGCTCGTGACATATTCTAAGACAAGAAGGTCCAAGTGCCATGATCTATCTAGTGTAGAACAGTGCAACGTTCTATCCAATCCGTTAGATAAATTTACCACGAATTTTTGAAGTGCCTATGGTTGCGGACATCTTCCAATTTCTGGTGACTAGATGAGCATCAATTTCGTATTAAACTAACTATAGATATATGAAAAAAAAAAGTGTCTTGCTCTCGTGATGTTTTGACATATGGCCTTTTCTCATTTTCTCTCCATTTTATGATCATCCATCTATGGTTCATCAAATTTTACCTGAGATATACCCTGGGGTCTGTGATGTACGTACCTTAACAAGGCCGACCCCCTCTCCTGCCGGGGAGGGGG
>NKCI01000301.1:0-36832 GCA_003946985.1 Fusarium duplospermum | reverse complement strand
TTTAAAATAAAGGTTTAATAAAAAGTTATTAACCCTTTAGAGCAAAGTTTTAGACTATAAAGATAGTATATATAATGCGTAAACCTAAATAAGTAACCTAGCCAAATCACTAGAGATGCATTGTGTTATATTGGCCTAACACCACTACGTTCCGGATTCACCCTGCTTGCTGGCGGAGCATGCATGTGGGGTCAAGCCGGGAGATGGAGCTTCAAGTTGAATTAGGTAGTGTCAGGAATAAATTCTAAGTTCAATGAGTAGGTCGAGAGCCCCTAAGTTTTCTTGTCCCAGGCGTATTTCGTGCTTTTCCCTTACGCCTGCTGTTAGCGTTCCTTTTCGTCGAATCGTCTCCTGTAGATGCCCCGTCCAAACCTTCACCGCTGCTCAAGAAGCGCCGAACCCGAGCCTCCAAGTCGTGTCTCTTACGTTACAAGCGTAAAGTCAGATGCTGCATAGCCAGGGTGTACCTTGAACCAATAGACCTGTATCATGCCAGACAGGAGGTACAAAAGGTCAACACTACCCCTTTCACTTCGACGTTGGAATGCTTACCCATCGCTACAATGTAGCAGATGGTCAGAGCCCAAGACTCCTTTGGTTCGACCCGAGGGCCAGGCTCACTTCTTCTTCGCTCAAGAGGCAGCATCGTCAACTGACGGACTTGGGCACGGCTCGCGAGCATCCCTAGGGAACTCTCACCCCCGTTAATCTCGCTGGGAGCCCCGGGCGTCCCCTTGACGAGTATACCCTCTTTCTCATGACCGCAGGCCCGGATAATATGCCATCTCATGGATACCTCCAGACTGATGCGCAATCCATCTTCCAAACAGGCTAAGTACACATCTCTCGAGCCCAGTCACCCAAAAGTAGTTCGCTTCTGCTAACTCTCATTTCGCCCACAGCTCCTGTCCTCTGAAGTAGGTCGCGATGCCTTGCACACTTGACGCCACCCCGGACAAGATCAACATCCGTTCGCGACCACACTGTCATTTTCGACAGACCTCTTCCTCAAGGTGTCCAACCTCGATAGCCTGCCGCCGCGAAAATGCCTAAAAAAGCAAATGTGTTCTTTATCATAGTTGAAGTCGGGATAACCGAAAGATAAGATCGCCTAAAAAAGCAACCGGCTAGCTACCGTTAAAGAGACTATGGGGTTGCTGCATCGTTCGCGATTGTATGTCCGCAATTTCATTGCGAGGAGCTTGCCAGATCCAGATACCGGACTCAGCCTCGGATAGCCAATTTTCATTAACCTTCAAGGACTTGAGGCACGAGGTCAATGGCTCGAGGGTGTACGATCCTCAAACGAAAAGGCAGTTTATCACGACCTTCTTGAAGTTTGCTGACATGTGCGTGTACTTGGTGGACATCTCCATGCTTCCATTTCCCCACCAGGCCAGACGAAGGAAAGCGCACGATTCGAGAGTATTATTAGCATCCTATCACGCAAGATGGCACTGGAACGTTAGCACAGGAACTCCAAGAGAGCCGAGGACACCCAGAGAGAGTATGACCTGGCGATGGATAGAAAGCACACCGTCTACCCATTGGAGACTCTCTTGGCAAACCTTCTGCACATCTATTAATTGCATGTCCGCAACCCCAATGATGTGTGCCATGCAGACATACGATCCTCTGTACGATGGATTCGAGGGCCTGACGAAGACCATCCAACTGATTCTAGGAGAGAAGAGCCTTGCCGAGTAGATGGGGCCCGATCCACAGACGATCGCCATCCCTGCTTCGGACCGAGTAGAATCGACGGCTTTCTCCCCGCGTGCTACATGAGACTGGTCCTCGATCTTGTAGCTCGGTTATCCCGGTTTCAACTATAACAAAGAACACATTTTTAATGTGACTGGTCCTTAAGATGGACATCAGGCTCAGTACGGGTCGTCCGCCAGAAGATCAAGACCTCCCGAGAACATTGAGAGAGTATTCAACCAATGACGCAGGCTGCCCTGGGACGGTCATTACCAGGGCACTTTCGCATATGGATGGAGCTACCCTATTTCAGGCCGACCTGGAGACTTTCTTTTTGGAGACACGGTGATGTGGTGAATTCAAATCTCGGACTGCAAGCGGACTCGACCCGGCTTCCTGGTGATTTGCAGGCATTCGAAGGAGACATTGCTATGGAGGACTTGATGGCTTTTCACAAGGTCCTTGACGTGGGTGACGAAGCAGAGATGGAAACGAGCTTGTGGGAATTTACGAAAACCTTCCAGGACTTGAGAGGTCAGGGATCCCTAAGCCCAGAACATTTTTTCTTGAACAGCCTGGGAAACTAGATGGAGCATAAACATTGTATATATGGCTTTCATCTCCATGCGCGCCATGTTCCCAGGCTCGAGCATCGCTATGTCGGGGAAAACCTCGATGGGGTCGCCCTGGCGCAGTAACTTCCGAGCCAGTTTTGTGCTATTGACAATGAGATCAGAAACTTACCATGCCTCGAGGGATCAGGTCGCACTTCTCTTTCCAAGATACCAAGCAGTTGGCCCAGCTTTGCCGAGGGCGAACAAAATACGCCGACGCGGCGGTTATCATCACCCGCGGTCGCGCTGAATGGTCTTGCCACACAAGCGGGCAATGTCGGGGAACTTGGTTCCAGTTCCTAACAAATAACGTTACATGGTGCTGGATAGATGAACCAGTTATTCCGAAGCTAGTGAAACTCGTCATGACTAATTCTTCAAAGTACATTGGCTACGGACCTGGGCTTACCGGTAGGAAATTCTGCTTTGGGAGTTTGGAGATCTGTGCTGAGGCGGCAGTGTCTGGATAGAGTGTGGCTGCAGAGAGCTAGGCGTGGCGTATCTGGGACGAGATGAATTAACGTATCCGTATCTATATCGGTTGGAAAGATCTATTGTGGCTTGATGGACCATGTGCCTGTCAGATTGTCAAAGTGAACACAAATTACGATGTGGCGCCCTAGACGTGTGGTGAAGATGAACTATTGCCCTAGCCTTCCCGAATCCGTGCATGCTCCGAAGCCACATGTCCATTAGTATCATCTCAGGTGAGCCACAGTTGCAAATGCATAGTGGACTAAAACATTTAGTACATTGATCGGTTACATCATGTGTGCCCCTGTCAGGCCCCAAGTGAACCCAACAGTAACGGCACTTTTGGACAGGCGATAAAAGTAGTTTAGTTTACGCGAGCTGGAGACTGGGACATGATTCATGGCCCTGGAAAGCCAAGGAACTCCCCACATCGATCAAACTTTATTCATCGTCAGGGGCATCTGCCGAACCGCGCTAGCATTACTCGCCTCGTTACATTACGCGTGAGTTTCTGCAGTGATCAGACCTTTCCGCCTTGTTCCTGGCACAAGAACCTTTGACTCGCCTTGTTTCAGGATCACTGTTAACTGCTACGTTGTAAGCTTTATCCTCCTATACGCGGGCTCGTATATGCCATGGTAAAGCCTGCATCTCGTTGGGCATCATAGCTTAGAGGTTCGCAAGATCGTCAACCTAGGGTCCTCCCTAACGACCCATTCATCGGTAGCGAATCCTCATTCAGCTGAAGCGGTCTGATGCCTTGTCCAGCCGGCCGGGGAAGGGACCCTCGGCCCCGACGCGTCTTGGCACGCTATGCATGGTGCGACGCCAATAGCCGGTTATCCAACTAATGAAGATTCAACCTGGAAAAATGTCGATCATCCAGGGCAATCCGAGTGATCATCCAGGGTATTGTGCCGATCAACCAGGGTTCTCCAGACGTAGACTGTGCGATCTGCATTTTGAATCCGACAATCTTCTGCATTTCACTAGTCTTTTCTGCTATCACGGACCTCAACTAGTACAGGCCTAAGCGTTTTTCACGAGTCATACCCCTTTTCTCGCTTTCTTTTCCGCCTTTTTAGGGAATTAAAGACCCTGTATCTTCCCTTCTCTCCCATTTGAGGTTGGGTCTATTATTTGCTTCTCAAATATCGTCAACAGATATATTACCCCGCAGTGAATCTTGCTGTTAGGTATTGCATTTCACTTTCCTTCGGTCTCACAACACTCTTCTCCGTCCATCTCGTTCTCGGCCGTCTTCGATCTTCTGGCGTCGCTATCCTATCGAAGGCCGGGCTTCAACTATACCAAGAACACATTTCTCGACCATCTTCGATACGATACCAATCGTCCATAATACTTGCCTCCGACAATACCTGCCGCCATGGGTTATACACCAGACGCGGGCGTAATGAGCTCGTCGCTCATTCCGTTTTCTATCGCTACAACACTCGTAATCTGTCGCCTTGTATCTCGAAAGATCACGAATGTGTCATTTTGGTGGGACGACTATTTTTGTTTGACATCTTGGGTGAGTTACTTGGTCCTACAAATTCATGACCACCCTTTTCTCTCCTACCTCTCTCTATTGCTCTTGTTTAGCCCGCTAATCGTCATCAGCTCGCCGCTGCTCTCTACTTCGGTTTCACAATGTACTGTAAGTGCACCATCACCTGGGGACCCAAAAGTCTCTCTCGAGGCGGCCGGATATCATATGCTGACCACTTCTCTCCAGGGGCCAATGTGATGGGTTTAGGCCATCTGAAGAAGGATGTTCCTAAGCCAGAGGAGAAGGTTGAGGAATATGCTCGGTTCGGGCTTTTCATGGCCGAGTTCCTATACGCAATGTCACTGGGATTCTCCAAGCTGGCTATCCTCGGCTTCTATTGGCGCCTGTTCAGTGTCTCCAACATCCGACTAGGCATCTACGTCCTCCAGGGCTGCAGTGTCATCTGGCTCACCATCCGAACCTTCATGACCATCTTCCACTGTATTCCGGTCCAGGCTTACTGGAATCACAACATCAAGGACGCTGTGTGCAACATCGACCCCGCCAAATTCATGTTTGGCACAACCCTTGTTCATCTATTCCTTGAGATAGCTGTCTTGTCTCTGCCTGTGTTTCAGGTCAAGGCCCTCAATCTTCGCATGGGTCAGAAGATTGCTGTCGTCGCTATGTTCATGTTCGGTATCTTGTAAGTCTTGGTCCACTTATATCCCTCCTGTTTTTTCCTTGTGATGTTAGGTGGATGACTGACTGAGTTTTGTAGTGTTTGTGTCGCTTCAATCATCGTACTTGTCGAGGCAATCAACCTGGATCCTAATACGACGGAGATGGCACATGATATCAGAGGAGTTATTATCTGGGCAGGCACAGAAGCTTACCTGGCTATCATCTCTTGTGAGTAATCCCCGACACTGGTCTAAGCAGCTAGCACATTGATCTTAACGCTAATTCCCCCTGGCAAAGCCTGTCTCCCTATCATCAGGCCTGTCTTCCGCAGGCTCATATCCAACTCGATCCTCAGCTCCAAGTCCAACTCAACTGGTCCCAACCCTATCAGCGGCTTGACCAGCAGCAAGGGCATCAAGCTTAGCACCATTCAACGGACAAAGGAAATGAACGATAACAGTTCACAACGACAGCTGGCCGACCTTGAGGACGGTTCATCTGGCGACATAGACTTCAATTCCTATCCGGAACGTGGTGGCCATAACAACACTATTGTCACAACCGGCGCTGACGAGGTGCCCAACCACACAAATAGGACGTATGGCATCCAAGTCAAGAATGAGACCAAAGTATATTATGAATCGTCTTAGAAGGAAGAGAGGGAGGGGGGACCGTTAGGGTAAACAGATACCATGTACATGACTTTAATTATTTATTCCCTAGCTATATGGAACGGGCCAGGTGAGCCTGTCTGACATTCTATTAGCTTTATGAAGGGTTAATCTTGAACCAATTCATCAACTCCTCGGTGACTTTCTACGTGCTGATGAATTCCGTTTCACTTTTCCCTGCTTGTGAAATCCAGGGGCAATGTCACCATTCTCGGTCAAACTTTTCCTGCCGACTCGGATACCTATCAATACTAGCAGCTACACGCGGCTATCCCCAACCCGATTCATTTCAAGCATTACGTTGGGCGAGTGGGAGAGTTGCATCGTCTCCACGGGATCGGTGGATCCGGTTACACACGGTGGTAGCCGGGTGTCGCTCTCCGGTGTGAATTGGGGAAACGTGGTGCTAATCCTGAGGGAACAAACTCTTTACAACAAGGATTTGAGTCATTGTCCGCAGAGTCTTTGCGAGTGAAGGACACGGTGGAGGGTCTGGAGTAAAGTGAAATGGGTAGAGATAAAGTAGTTGTGGAAGAGTAACTCTAGAGGATTTCAGGGAACACATTGCAGGTGACCAGCCTTGTTGCTAAATATTATAGGATGTTTGGAGGGTTGCAGCAATGACATAAATTGTGTAGCCAAAGCGAAATCAACAACGAAAAGACCAGTAGAGACAAGAGCCTTAGAATGCAGCCCCCAAACAGCATTTACCGTCCTACCGCCTCATTACCCTATAGAGTTGACATTTGCTCAAGCATGCCAAGGAAGCAACCACATGGAGCCCCAGACATAACCCTTCCCAAGTTGATAGTTGCATAGGTAAACATCACAGGCCAGAAACGTTAGCCTAAAAGACGCTATTGCCACTGTCAGTACTCTGACTTATTGCATCAACGGGAGGATGCAATTTTCCCTCTATTTCTTCATTTGTCGTGCCTTATGAAGGATGATAGGCCTTATACACCTGAACTGCAGCAAGAATGCACTGTATCAACCCGAAGAAGGCTGTCAGTCCCAGGACTACAATGGCTACCCAAAAGTTATGCCACTGAACTCCATTCCGTCGATCATACCACCACTGCGAGAAAGAGTTTGGAGTCGACTCATCGTAAACTTCTTTGATGATTGCCAGGCGGTCTCTCCAGAAACGAAAGTTGCCAAGTTGTCTGTCATCCATGTTGGGTGTCCCGCAACAGGTGAGGCGACTGTCTATCGTACGGTTGGAGTTTGCGCGAAGTCGTTCCAGCCATACTCGGTTCTTCCGTGTCGATCGCAATGTGCTCCAATGATCAGATTGGGGGAAGAGAATCGCGAGGGTTCTGAGAGACTCTTCTGCTAGTCCTTCTGGGAGAACAGCGTTTTGAGAGTTTGATCTTTGTTGAGTTAGAAGACTTGGAAAAGAAGCAGGAAGACGGATAAGAAATACTAACATGTGCCGCTGGTGCTCGAGATATGCGACATGGTGAAATACATAGAGTTGCGTGTCATTGTTTGCCAGACGCAGGTGGTCCGCCAAATTGTCAGTGAACTCGATCTTGATGCCAGCAACGTTTTCAAGACCCCAGGCATCAAAGGTGGCGGGAATTGACACTCCACTGCAGTTGATTTGCGGAGAGGAAGGGAAAAGCCTTCGTGCCAGAGATGTCAAGTCGTTCTCTGTCCACTGTGGTAGCGGACACTGGGCGGTATGGTACATGAATCCGAATGATGTCTCCAAGGAACCGATTTCGACCATAAGCATTAGACGGACCACGAGGCTAAGTGTGGCCTGATAGGTAATGCTATCTCCATTGCCTGCTAATGTAGATATGTTGGAAATAGCCCGGTCTCGTTTCTTATGTTGCCTGATCTCATCTGCTATTTTAGCAAGGGATTTCTCATCGTAAGGAGGTACAGCTGAAGAGCTCATGTCCTTAAAAAGCCTCTGCTGCCTTCGTACATATTCATCGTAAGCTCTAAAGTCGAGAAGCGATACTTGGTCTCCATTCAAAAGATGCAGCTGATCTGGCGGCTGGCCGAGGAAGATGTGCGCGAGACATGTTTGAGAATCCATACAACTGAGGTCGAATGCTGCAAGCAAAAAGTTTGTGCAGTCTAGGGAGCTATTTCACGCCATGCACCAAGCCCGTTTAAGAATGGCATATACCCCGTCAGTAACAACAGCTCACGCTGTACAGAGTGCTGCGGTCGGGGGGCCTCATGCGGGAGAGTCTTACTGGATATGCGCGCATAGCCCCGGTGGTGTGGTAAAAGTGCTATGTGTGTTCTAATCTTTCTGCCTCGTTGGGCTCCAATACCACTTAAGACGACAAAAAGCGACATTTTATAGGTCACCACCCCAAGCCCGCCAGCCCGAAGTGCTGTCTTACATCCCATAGAAAACTGAGAGCCTACTGCGCCTTCAGTGATGTGCAAGGAAGTACTCAGTGATTGGTTTGACTCAATCCCTCTGAGGCCATCTGAGCGATGACCAGCCAAGTGGGGCGTATCCTCCCACGTCTCCGTAGCCACCCAATATGACTTTGACCATGCCGTTGGGCTCTTGGGCATTTCTCCCCCCTCTCCCTACTCCCAAGCCCCGGTTCAATGATTCCCGTCGGGCTGAGCAGATTCCATCGATGCTTCATTTCCCTCCCCGTGTCCAGCTGTGCTAGAACGAAGATAGTGAGTATTATTCTTTTGCAGAAAGAAGCCCTCATGATTGGCCATAGGTAGGCAACAATTGTTAACATGCTGTCTGCATAGTGCGATTTGTATTCAACGCGACATACTGTCAAGTTACCTTCTGAAAGCGGATGAAGCCTCAAGCCCTGCCCAAGCCTCCATCCTTGTGTTTCCCATGTCGACTTGCTCATGATGGACTATGCAAGGATACTATCGAGACCAATCGCAGTATTCCGAAAAGAACAATTGTGGATGGCTGAAGGCGACGATATAACCCTCTACAAGGCAAATAAATCCATCATCGAAAATCTCCTTGAACGCTCCGGCATCCCAGAATCTAACCACGAACTGTGGATTGGTGTTTATCGAATCGGCACGAACCAAGACCAGTCGCGTCCAGCCATAGTTGTGTCGTGTTTGGACCCAAAGGTCCGCAAACAAGTAAAGGGCTCCATCAAAAGCTGTTGCATGTTCCAGCAAGGGGGGGTTTTCGCTCACTTCACTGTCCTCAGCAAGGCCACTCCGCCGGAGCCGCCCTGCGAGCCTCGGCCAACCATGGCGGGAGATGCCCAAGAAAACAAGCACGGAGCTTGTCTCCCATCGATCCCATGTATCGACCAGGATCCTTATGCAGAGGATCAGGGAAATGCCCAGAGCCAGGTGGTTCTTCACCTTTTTGGATCTCATACAGGAGACAACTACCTGTGTCGCCCGATCCAGGCTCGCCGGGGTCTACAGAGGCAATCCGCAACGGCAGGCCCGTTACTTCTTTTGGACGGGACCACCTACCAGCTCACTGTTGAGCATGTTGTCGACTTCGATCGCCACAAGAGTGGACCAACTTGGGAACACACCAATGATGATTGGGACGATGATGACGACGATGATACTAGGGGCTTTGGGCATGTTGAAGACATGGTCCCCTCGGATTTCGGCACCGTCCGTACTATGAGTGAAGGGAGCCTTTCTTCGCAGGATTCTGAAATCGACACCTCTAGCTCTTCATCAAGCAGCTCAGTGCGGGAGCTCGAGGGTAACACCTCGTGGTCCCCCGTGGAGCCCGCATCAACTTCACGTCCTCAAAGCTTCTTGGAGCCAAGAACGGTCGGCCACATTGCCGTCAAAGATTTCTCTTCCTCGTCGCAAATCGAACTCAGCAGCTCTCCTACTCGTTGCCATATCAGCAAAAAGTTGGACTATCTTCTCTTCCCCATACACGTCAGCCCCGATCCTGAACTCTGCACAACCAGAGGCGCAGAGATGGTGCAGCCGTCTGATGTCTTTGATGTATACGGGCAGGCCAAAGTTCGACCAGCCATAATCACAACAGCATCTCTAGGTTATGTTCGGGGCATCATTTCCCCAGCGTCAACATTATTACAGAAGCCAGGGTCCCGCAGTTTCCAGACCCTGTTTTGCATCGAGTCAGCTTTCCCAATGCCTAAAGGAACATCCGGTTCGGCGGTCTTCGACGCTCAGACAGGGCTGCTAGCCGGCTATCTTGTCCTTGGGTGCCCTGGAAAGTGCACTTGCTACATGGTACCCATGTGTGACGTGTTAGCCGAACTCAACACGCTTTCCAGCAGTGCCTTTCAGTGCCAGGTACGACTCGACGTATCCGCTATTGTCGAAGTGTACCCAGAGAGAAGCACTATAGCGAGGTTTAGTTTCCATGCAGGTGGTCACAGCCGATCTGTTCCCTTGCCCTCAATTGCGCTTCGAGAAGAGGCTATCAAGCATAATAACCAACCCGTCTTGGGCGACCCACCTGCGTATCTGCCTGGCGTCTTCCCCAACCCAACCGATCATGATGAAAAACATGTCAAAAGAAAGAAGAGTCCACGAAACCCACGAAAATTCAAACCGAACAACCGTTACGCCATCCGTGTCACGAGTGCTACTCTGGAATGGGTCCGCGAGCCTGCTGATGAATGGAAAGAGCGATTTGGCCGAACAACTAAGCTGTGGTGTTCATCAGAGAACCGACCATTCATCCACAATGTCTGGGAAACTATGCCCGAGCCATCAGAGCTCATTCAGACATTTTGTTATCCGAGTATAATTACGGCACGTTCAGAGCGCGTGGTCTCACGTATTGAGCGATTTTGTGAAGGGGCATCGTCTGCCCTCGATAGGTTCATCCCAGACCCCACGTTCGGGGGTGCTCAGGAACCTAGAGCCTGGGTTTCTGACCGAAACCAGGCACCCGAAGGCCTTTCGTCCCCTCAGCGGGCCTACGGAAAGGTATTAGATTGTCAGGAACTTTACCAGGTTCTCCAACAAAAGGTATTGCACCAAAAGGACAGAATAAGCGAGCAGAACATTCATGGCGAAGATAAGAAGCTGATTAAGTTAACATTCCCAGCGCTTTCCAGACCATACCAATGACAAAACGGTTGGTCACTGTCGACGCATGTAAGTTTTCCCGGCTGCAAACTCATACTAGATCATTGGAGGCGATTCTTAACTCATCGTATAGTTACATCGATAATCCCAACGGATCAAGTGTTTTGGCCCTGATGAGAACAGCGCCAAGCTCACAAGTGGAGGGTTTTCGTCAACTCTTTGCTGACTACATCACGCCAACCCCAGAGCCAAAGATCATTCTGAGAGAGTCTGTAAGTTATAAGATTTCCGCCTGTTCTTAATCTTTTCTCACACATAAATGCCTGAACAGGACTGGTGGATGGGCTGTTTTGTTTTCTCCTTTAATCTTCCCTTCTTTGGGATCCAGTCTCAAGAAGACCTTGGAAACATCTCCTCCAATGGGAAGAGGCAATTCCGATGTTGCCGTAACCTCTCCTTCCTGAATCTGAACAGGGGAACATCAGAAAGCCCCAGAAACGACGAGTCTACCTTCCCATATCCAGCCTTCTTGCATGAAGCTGTCTGGTCGTTCATGGTGACAGGCAAGAGTGACCGCTATTGGACTGCTGTCTTCTTCGATGAAGATCTCTTTGATGAGGACCCGAGGCTGGACGAGGATTTACTGGAAACATACGAAGATCTAGACCCAATCATTCTCCAAGCCGCGACGAAGAGTATGACGACTTCACCGAGATCATACGCGCTTGCCGCACTCGAGACAGCTCTCTACCGGATCGTTGAGCACCATGCAAACATTCAAGACTGGTTCAGAGCCGGCTTTGAACTTCAAGTAGGTTTTCATTCGGCGGGAACAGAAGCGGAAGACGCATCTTGCGATGGTTTGGCTGCAAAATGCCCTGAATTGAGCCGCAGGCCCTTAGTATTCCTCAACTGATCCACACACAGGTTTCGGCCATTCGTCAAGATTCTCCCACCGAAACTTCTCCTGAAGACATCCAAAAGTGGATGGGCAAGTTTAGAGACGCTCTAGAACACGTCATTAACAGGAATTCAAGCCTAATCCTCAAACTGGACCAATTTCTGTCCGAGGATGTTATGTTCGGCCCGGATGCACTGCCTCGCGGCATACTATGGCGCAACTTACAAAGTGACGCAGATTCCCTCCGGTCTCTGCTGAGAATCAAGCAATATCGCAACAAGTTGGGGGACATCGAGAGCGAATTCCGCCTACTCTTACAAAAAGCTGAGGAAGAGGTGTGCAACCTTTGACTCCAGCCTAGACATAAAAATGCCATGAAATTGGGCTAACTTGGCGGTATAGACGAGGAATTACCCGCTCGAAAAAGAGAAAGACCTTTCCCGACTTATTCGTGTGATCGCCACTCTGGTAAGCTAAATATTTCTCTGGTTAAAAGACATACGCTAAGTTTTTTTTCCTTTTTTAGCAGATTGGACTCACATTATTGTCGTTAATGGCGCAAGTCCTTCACTTGTGGCACTGGACTGGACTTTTGGTCATTGTGATGATGTTGATCACTATCGTGGCCGGGTGCATCCTTTTTATTTCCCCCCAGAACTATCTGTACCCGTCCATTACCAGCCCTCGCACTTGCATCTTCTATCTACGCAGGGCTTCATGAACTTGCACCAGACTTCAAATTGCCGAGAACTCCCACAAGTTGTTCAGGAGGCTTCGCATGTTTTTGTATGGCGCCCAGGCTACCCTAGTATTATGTTGGTATCGCGATATTATCTCAAGTTGTGGGCAACCTATATAAGTAAGACTTTTTAACACTGGCTCTTCCAATCATGACTCAGGAACTGTTAATGCATCGGCCCTCACTGTGTTAGCATCGGGATATGATGCTATGATGTGCTGGAAATGTGTTCTTTATCATAGTTGAAGTCGGGATAACCGAAAGACGAGATCGAGCGTACCATTCTGGAACCCGTCGATGGGAGGGAGACGCAGAACGATGTCATCGGGCGCAAGGGGCATGATGGTCGAGATGGATACCTCCGAGACGCCGAATTTATATCCTATCGACGTAATGATGGTAAGCAGCTCGACAGCGTACCGCCCAAAAACAAGGCGTGGGAAGCCCCGAAAGCCGAGGTTGGTCGGAGCCCTGGGCTGTGAATTCAGGTAGCGAGCGTAGTTGAGGCCCTGCTGTGTCGCGGCTTGTCGGGAGCACCACTAGTCGAAGAAATGGATGTATGCCTCGCCCATGCCGTATGAGAGGGCGCCGAAGCAGAGGCCAAGTAACGCGACCCAGGTCTGCACACTGAGGCCGTTGTCGATGTGGAAGTTGGCCTGCCAGCGATCCGTAGCGAAGTCGCGCTGGTTTCCACCAAAATTGATCATCACGTTGAGAGAGAAGAGGATGAGCAATATGCCGCCGAGAGAGAGCGCTGCAAGGGATAGAAGGCCCAGGCGTTGGAGCCTTGTGAAAGGTGAAGACGGAGTCGCGTCCATGGCGTACGTGCGACGAGCTTGAGAGAGCTAGTTGAAGAATTGCATCTCGGAGCCATGATCGGATTTTCAGGCCCTGAAGCCAACGCCACCTCGCTTGTTGGTGTTCAGCTGAGGCGTTGCCAAGATCTTAGCCTGCACGTTGTCACTTGTCAGTTCATGGTGGACGCCTTGCCAAGAGCGCCTCTTTCCCCTTATAGGCCGGGATATGAAACATTATAGACGGTTATGAGCGTCAAGGAACAAAATTTTGGGAGGATAGGTATCCTATATGAATCAAGTGAGATAGCGAACGCTCGACGCCCAGTAGACGCAGTTCTTAGTAAAACTTCAGAAGAGCTACTAAAAGAGAGTCTAGAACAATCAGAATTATGGCATTAAAGAGAGTGACCTGTAAAATTCGGGATCCAAGAAATCCTTCTCAATTTGGTAATCAGCATCATGGTCTGGCTGGCGTCATCCATAAGGATAACGCCTTTCTGCCAGCTATTTACTCTTCTATCTCGCCCTCTCCTATCGTAATGCGTGGCCCCTCATAATTCTTCCTTCCATCAACAATCCACTGCACAAGAGAGATAACAATGATAGCAGCAAAAGCCACGACGCAATAATTCATGGTGGTTCCGTCCACAGGCAACGTGGGCGGGAAGAGGAAGAGCACACTAGTAACGACAGTGTAAGCGAGCCCGATGATATTGACTGTCCACCCAAGCCAATTTGGTAGCGTAAAAGCACGTTCGGGCAACTTCGATCGTCCCTGTAGAACAAGAAGCCCAACTGGCATTCCATAGCTGATTCCCAGGGCGACTACCGAGGAGGCGATAATAGCATTGAATGCGACCGTCGACCCAAGATAGATACAGCCAAAAACAAGCGTGATCGCGACATTGAGGTAAAGGGCATTGAGCGGCACTCCTAGTTTTGGATGAACCTTCCACCAGATACGCGAAGCCGGAAGGCCACCGTCTCTAGCGAAGGCGAATACCATGCGAGAAGAGGTTGTCATGACCGCAATGGCTGCAAAGACTAGACAGAGCAGAGGAAACATCAGGAGACACACGGCGCCAACCTTGCTGTTTGTCGCAAGATAGAAAATCTCCAGCAGAGGACCAGCAGTCGAGCTGATGATGGTTGATGCATTGACCATCCCTCCAGATACAAACAGGACCACGACCAGGAACAGGAATCCAGTTGTGATACCGATGTACTGGCAGTACAACATGATCTTGGGTCCTTCGATGGCAGCATTGGGGATTTCTTCAATCATGTGTGCCACAGCGTCAAACCCAGTGAGGCCTAGACCACCCTGCAAGAGGCCGAGCAGCCAAGCAATTCCGTCTGGCCACCCCGTAGTGTTGATAAAGGTTGCAAACACATAGTCTGCCGTAGCGTAGTCAGGCGCCGCACAGGCAAGGAGAGTGATAGAGATGATGAAGAACCCAGCAATGCTCCATGTAAATGCAACGCCGTTGATTCGAGGGAGGACGGAGTGAAGAAAGGCATTGGTGGCGAAGGCGACACAGGCGATTCCCAAGTAGATCAGGAACTGGTGCCATCTCTGAAACTCGTAGTCGGGGTTTTGAAGGGATATGATGTTGATGATGAGAGTGCTCGAAAGGGAACAGTTTGTGGCTACCAAGCTGACCCAGCCGCTCATGTTGATCCATCCAGTCACCCATGAGAGTGGAATCTTGAGTGACGGGGGAGCAATTGTCGCAACCCAGTGATACTGGCCTAAGCTATTTGTTAGTGCCGAAGATGCAAATCATAGAATTCGAGATACTGACCTCCAGCAGTGGGCAGAGCGGAGAGAAACTCGGCGAGACTGGCAGCAAGAGACAAATTGCAGATGCCAGCGGTGACAAGTCCCCAGATGACAGCAACAGGACCACCTGAGGGAAGGGCAAGGGAAAGAGACGCTGCCAGGGCTGTCCATGAGTTCAGGATAGCAAAAGCTAACCCTAGCATGGTCCAGCGACTGAAGTTGCGTTGGAATGACTGGGAATGACCCAGCTGAGCCAGCTGGAAATCATCGATATTGGTGCCTTCTTTGATACTCATGGTGCATTTGCAAAGGGATGAGTTGTGTTGAAAGCGGTGGGTAGTCGACTTGCAAGAGCGAGGAGGCTACATTTCTATCAACAAAGATGATCTCTGTTGGTAAGCCTTATCTCGAAGAACGAATGGCCTCGTTTACTACCCTTGTCACCCTCCTTCCCAAAAGGTTCAATAAAGGGAGACGGATGCCGCTATCACCTCACCAAATCGCGGGGAAGCAAGCTCACTGGCTGATTCGCTGGTTCGTAACACAAACTTCCGATGTCATGAGAGCAAAGGTCATCCGCACCCCCGAACTAGGGGTCGCCAAGCAGGGGAAAGGTCGACCGCCATCCACCCTTATCTTGAAGATGCGGGGAAACCCTGTCAGGACGGAGAGAATATGCGCGTTCTAAACGCAAATCCGATCCTTTTTGATACATTGCAATCTATTGTCCCAACTCGGTAAGCGTCATGATAGCGATAACACGGATGCCAGTGCCGGATAACTAAGATAGATTGGGCGATTGATCCGAATTGCTTCAGTGACTGATGCCATACCAAAGTCACAGTCGACCTTTATGTACCTTGTGCCTTTGGTATGCCTAAAAACTCCGCTGCATCATCCCTTCTAAGAGAAATCATGAGCAAGCAAAACAGCCAACGCCCTCTAATTACAGACGGTACTTCTAGCCTCGACACCTTCACCTCATAACTACCCCAGGATCCCATGTGGAGACGCGTCATCCTTGAAAGCTGGGGTAGCTCTCCCAAAGGTCCCCAAAAATTGCTAGTCAACTGCCCAAATAGGCAACAAAATGGGCCAGCACTGAGTCCTGAGCGCAATCAAGATAGCTCCCTATCTAACATGCGGTGGGTAAGCGCAAAGAATAATCCGCTTGATAGTTGTACGGCAGTTTAGAGAGAGCTAATATCTATACCTGCCGGATAAGATATGGCATACACACAGGACAACGGCAAGTCTACTATGTTCACGATGTCTATTTATACCTTCGTCATGTTCCTCCAAATCATGATGAATCGCCTCACACTCACACCTCGTCGATTCAAGCTTACTTGTAAGCATCTTTGAGCCACACTTTCTTTTGGTCTTTGTCCAGTATGCGGCCTCTGTCTTCACAACTCCTTGCGCTGTCCTGTGGCCTTATCCTAGGCACAGCCCAAGCAGCAGTGATACCTCGCGATGGCGGCAAGACTTGCAAAAAGACCAAAGTCGCTGTCCTCGGTGCCGGTATCGCTGGTATAACAGCCGCGCAGACCCTGCACAATGCCTCAATTCATGACTTTATCATTGTTGAGCACAACGACTACATTGGCGGCCGAGTCCAACATACTTCTTTTGGAAAGTCGTCAGACGGCAAACCCTTGACCGTGGAACTAGGCGCCAACTGGGTTGAAGGTCTTGGATCAAACCCCGTCTGGCGTCTGGCTCAAAAACACAAGGTCAAGAACGTCTACTCCGACTATGACTCCCTCCTTACCTACGACCAAGACGGGCCGGCCAACTATTCAGATGCCTTTGATGAGTTTGACGAGAAATTCGACAAGGCGACGAAAGACGCCGGATACATCCAGACTGATAACCTCCAAGACACTTCGGTTCGTGCAGGTCTCAGTCTCGCCGGCTGGAAGCCCAGGCAAGATCCTTACAAGCAACTTGCCGACTGGTGGGGATGGGACTTTGAAACTGCTTATCCCCCAGAACAATCCGGTTTCCAATTTGGAATTGCTGGAAATAATGCTACCTTCAAGCATTTCAGCGATGAGACCAACCTCGTTATCGACCAACGCGGCCATAACGCCTGGATTATCGGCGAGGCTATGGAGTTCCTCACAGAGGACGACCCTCGACTACTTCTTAACACGACAGTTAAGAAGATTCACTACGGCAAGGAAGGCGTCATCATTCGAAACGAGGATGACACCTGTATCGAAGCCGAATTTGCGATCTGCACATTCTCTGTCGGCGTGTTGCAAAACGATGCTGTCACCTTCGACCCAGTCCTGCCGCGCTGGAAGAGGGAAGCCGTTGAACAATTCCAAATGGGAACCTACACAAAGATTTTTATGCAATTCAATGAGTCGTTTTGGTCAGACGAGGCCCAGTACTTTCTCTATGCCGATCCTGAGCGAGGCTATTACCCGCTTTTCCAGTCGCTGAACGCGAAAGGATTCCTCGAGGGCTCCAACGTTCTTTTCGCTACCGTGGTGGCTACTCAGGCGTACAAGGTGGAGTCGCAGTCTGATGAAGAAACTAAGGACCAAATTCTCGAGGTCCTCCGGTCTATGTTTCCCGACAAGCATGTTCCTGAACCAACAGACTTTATGTACCCTCGATGGACAAAGACAGAGTAAGTATCCTTTCCATCACACATGCGTCACAATGACTAACAAGGTTCTTTAGATGGGCGTATGGTTCATACAGCAACTGGCCAGTTGGCATGACTCTTGAGAAGCATCAAAACCTCCGTGCCAACGTGAACCGACTGTGGTTCGCGGGCGAGGCCAACTCTGCAGAGTTCTTTGGATATATGCATGGGGCATACTTCGAGGGTCAGGAAGTAGGAGAGAGAATTGCGAGAATTATTGGCGGAAACGAAACCGAAAAGTCGCAGCAGATGAAGAAGTATGAGGTCCTGCATGGAACGACGACTTTGGACGAGTATAATGATTCCAATGGTTGGTCGACACCTTTGGACGACTGAGAAAGGGTAGCTTAGTCTAGAACCTTGGCGAAGAGGGAGATATTAATTAAGAGCGCCTCGCACAGGCAGATCAAAGCTGATTGAGTCTATTATTTGGATAAGGTATCTAACCCCTAACATCGCGTTTCCTCTAACCTCTGGCCAACAAGTTGATCAAACTCGGGCAGAAACGACAACACACGGCCAACGAGAACCGCATGGCCATTACGTATGGCTGTTGGACGCAGTGCTCACGAAGAACCACTGTTATCCCCACAAGAAAAGGCCGAGCTAATCTCGCCATTCGCGTACGCATCAATAACCTGTTGAATCACTCCGTACGTGCCCCCAATAGTCATGAAAACCGCGATACCAATCAGGACCCAGTGTAGGTAGTAAGCCACCATCTTCCAAGCTGAAGCGGTACGGTAATGCTGGTGGTCGTAGATCCAGAGATATCCTGGCAGACCAAGAGCCAGGGGTGCAAACGTCAAGCTTCCTGCCAAAGCAAGCAGATAGTTGAAGATGGGAATGCCCGAGGCAAGCAGAAAAGATACGATTCTCATACTAAGTGTGCAAGCGAACCAGACGGACCAGTGCACAACAGAATTCTTCTGCAGATGGGGCGAGTTTCGGAGAAGGCGGACGAACATGTACTTGGCGGCGACATGGACGTAAAAACAGGCGCTCACGAGCAGACCGGCGAGACCAATTCCGTAAGAGACCTTCTTGATGGTGCCTCCGGCGCTACCCAGAGATGGGGAGGCAACCCATTTACCACACCAGCGGTAAACAACCAGACTAAAGGAGAGATACGAGGCACTGACGATACCCATGCAGAGGTAAACAGCCTTATTGTAGTCTCGCGGCTTCTTCATCTCCGAAATGACGGGCAGGAAAGTCGAGGTTCCAGCTCCTGAGCAGAAGATGGTCGCGGCAGAAGTAATACCAGCAACAAAGGTTGGGTTGCCAATCGTGTGATATCCGAACTCGTAGTCTCCAGTCTGAGGAGCAGCAGCAGGTCGATCTAGGGTTGTAACACCAACACTATAAACGAGCAAGTTAGCATCAGAGCAGTTGAGATGTAGGCAGCCAACTTACACAACGATAAACACGGCAATAAAGACAGACAAGAAGCCAACCCAGGTCAACCATGCAATCTTCTCAAACTTGCGTACACTAGCAAGAATAAAGACGGCAATCGTAGCCACCAGCTTAAAGTAGTTTGTGCAGATAGCATGGTTCGAGAGAGCGTTCAGTGCAACCGAGGAACCAAAGATTCCAGACGCACCAACGATAGCGAACGTGACCAGGAAGACAATGCCTACAACCTCTCGCAGCCATACACCACCGACCTTCTCAGCCATATCGGCGATCGAGTGGCAGCCGGCGTGCGAATTGCGAAAGTTTCCCTGAACAATTGCGCAGTATGTGTTCAGGGCTTGCCGGCCAATGACGTTGATGGCACCAGGAAGGGCACCAAGGACATACATAGCCGAAGGGACAGTAAGAACTCCAGTCGCAAAGATGACTACAAAGTAAAGCATTGGTCAGTGGGCTCCGAGAATCGGACAAAGGGCGGTAACCTACTCTTGAGAAAGATGACCGAGGCGTGAATCCAACCAACGGTTCGGAACTCGACGTTTCCATCACCACTCTTGAACACCTCGAAGGAGTCATAATTGTTTTCCAACTTTCCGGGTTCGATGCTGCCGATGCTGCCGATGCTGTTGTTGTCTGCTATGACATCGCCAGACTTCTTTAACGAAGCCATCGTGGTCTGTCAGATCGTTGTCCGAGATACTTCTAAAGAAACAAAGAAGTGACAGTGATGAGATTCTATTTCCGAGTCCTCCTCCCAGAGACGACGATCCATATATATCCTAGACAGGTTGACGGTCTGCTGATATGGGGGCTGGCGAAAAAAGCTCCAATCCTACCCCCCGCAATCCCAAGACTCGAGATGAGCCATCTGGGGTAAGGATGCCCGGTCAGTTAGCCCCATGGGGCATAGATAATGTTTCATGGCCCATGTGGAGCGTGGATGATGTTGATAGCATGAATCGTGTAGTTGGGGTCATTTTGTGAGTTGGAGGTGTTTTTGAGCGGGGCTTGATTGCGTTGGGGTAGCAAGACCCAACACCATGCGTCGATGTTGGCTCTAGATATCTTACTGATGATAGTGATAGGATCCGAGGATGATAGCGATATAATTCTGGACAGGTGAATGAAACATCGAAGATCTTGGCGTTGTACCACGAGGTTGTTACCGGTTTGACACGTCAGTGGCGATATCAGAGGACGACTGGCAGCACTCTCATCAAGAGCGAATCAGAACGAAAAAAGATAACCAATTATTTCAGTCACTTGATTCGTGCATATGTCAGTACTTTACTTAGCATGTCGTTAATCCAGGCCATGAGAAGCACCTGGTTTGATACAACTATGGCCCAGCAGAGAAGTTATAGACTCGCAATGTATTGCATGTCGAAGAAAACGTTTAAACATGCCGCATGTCCCAGAAGTATGTTTAAGTGGTCTTGGAGTGAAATTGAATTCTGGTATGTTTAATTCTTCAAAATTGGTCCAGGGGCGGCTGACATGATGGCCCCCGGCGCAGGCTTGTTCTTTGCCTTGAAATCGTTCGCAATCTCTGCCATAGTAACAAACTCAACGCCCTCATGCTTCATAAAGTGTTCAATCAACCTACAGTGAATTTTATCAGTAAGAATCTCAGTTGTTGGACTCAGGCAACTTACCTTTCGTGCATCAGCAACACATGAGGTCGCCCCGATACATCCGGGTGGATCGTCATGGGAAAGATGAACTCGTCATACTCCCGATAAAAGTAATCGAAGTGGTCTCTCCAAATATCTTCAACGTCTCGAGCGTTCACAAAACCGTGACTATTGGGTGCTGACTTGATAAACATCATAGGTGGCAGATCGTCAAGATACCAGTTGGACGGAATCTCCACCAGACCAGTATCGATGCCCTTCTTGAGCGGACGCATCCAGTCAGCTGCCTTCTTCTTGTAGTCGATCTTGGTCCAAGATTCTCCTGTAGGAAGGTAGTATGCCTGATAGTCATGATGCGACATGCTATGGTCGTACTCGATACCATAGTCCAGGAGTAACTGCGCCCCCTCCATACTGGTCTCCCACCAGGGTGCGACGCTGCCACGTGGTGGCTTGCCGCAAAAATCATTCAGCATCTTGTATGTCTTATCCAAAACATCGAGCTGCTGCTCCAAGCTCATGTCTGTTGGGTTTTCATGCGAGTACCCGTGAAGACCGATCTCATGGCCTGTATCACGGACAAGGGTCTGGCTGTACTCAAGATTTGGACACACTTCTTCAAAAGCAATACCCAGTGGAGGTTTATAAATGTCATGGGGGTCAGCCTTCAGAGGTATCGGGAACTGCTAATTATGGAGTATGGGAGAGAACCTGGATAAGTGATAGTTGTGAATCAAACTCCGCGGGTTCGAGATTGGAATTTCTAACGCCTGGCTGCCAGTATGTTTCTACCACAGGCCCTGAAATTGGAGTTGCGGTCAAGGAACAGCCATCATCAACCAAACAAAGGCATTCATGATTTTGAGAATTGAGCTGAGATATCTGCGCCTAGAAACTGTTCGAAGCTCACTGGCTAGCTCTCTTCATATCCTCTTCCCACTCCGTTCTCACCTCTTCAGCAAAGGCATCCTCATTAAGTACACGCCATCCCACAATAGCCATCCCTTGTCCCCATTCTACAGCTCTAGTAAAGGACTTTTCCAGTGCTGCCGCGTCCGCAAAACCATTTGTATGGTTTCCTTGGCCACGGGCTGTGTCAATACCAAAGGCAACGTGAATGCCTGGGCAGACGTAGGTGACATTTCCCATGTCAGTGGAGCCCCCGATAAAGTCAGACGGCTCAAAGAGAGAAATGGTTTCATCTTTTCTGTCACCAGAGTCAAGCCAAGGTGTGTTTTCGGCAGTGGCTGTATCCATGGCCTGAATGAAGGCTTTACACAGTGGAAGGGAAGATCGAAGGTCGGCGTACGTGTTGATGGGCTCGTACGAAACGGCACAGCCTGTTGCTAACGCAGCGCCATCAAAGCAAGCCTTGACGCGAGCCCAAAGCCGCTCTGTCGCAGCGAGAGTATCGCTACGAACTGCCCAAAGTCAGCAATATGCCACATCACGGTTTCATCAGGGACGTACCGTAATATGAAACACTTGTAGCGCCTGGGATGACGCTTGGTCGATCCCCTGCCTCGTTAAAGACTCCATGAATTCTCTCAGATGGCCGGATCTGTTGACGAAGCATAGATACTGCATTATAAGAAAGGCACACAGCATCGAGGGCGTTGACTCCATTCCACGGCTCCATTGATGCATGTGCTGTCTTTCCCTGGAAGCTCACTCGCCACTTCACATTTGCCAACATTTTGGCTGCAGCGACTCCCGTCACGTTCCCGCTAAGGAGGTACTGGGGCCCAGGGTGTGTCATCAGGCATGCCGCCGCATCGTTGTATGCTCCGGCCTCAATGAGAGGGATCTTTCCACCACCTCCTTCTTCTGCAGGGGTTCCCAGAAGACGCACTCTCCCTGGCTTTCCGGAGGATTTGAGAGCATGGACAGCACCAATGAAAGCAGTGAGAGCGGAGGAGGCAATGAGGTTATGCCCGCAAGCATGGCCTATTCCAGGGAGGGCATCATACTCGGCATTGAATACAACAAGGCGGCCACCAGAACCAAAGTCGGCAGAGAAGGAGGTTTCTACACCGTACGCATGAGGCGTGACAGTAATCCCCAAGTCAGCAAAGGGAGGAGAGGTGAGGAGTGAGGTGAAGGTTGAATGAGCTCGATGCTCGTGATAGGCGAGCTCCGGGTTGGAGTGGATCTGTACTTGTGAGCCGACGGTCAGTCAAGGATGTTGCAGGGGCGTTAACCTCGTAGTTGAGAGACTTGATGGATTCGTAGTGCGAATGAATGGAGGAAGATATCACGGACAGGATGTCCTCGGAGGGTTGAGAAGCCATGGTTTAGTTGATGCGATGTACGGTGTGAAAGTGAGAGGAGTTGTGGTCTTGTGCACTTTGACGTGACATGACGTCGAACTGGGTTAATTGCATAAGTTATCCATCGGCAGCATCTGACGTCAACTGGGGCTAAACTATTCTCCAAACAGACCACTTCCTTATTTATTGCTCATGATATGATAATCCAATGAGTGTGGTCCAAGAGCAACTAAGTATAAATACGAACAGCCCTAAGATAACAAAGGGTGGATTTTTACGATCTTGTCTTTCGGTTATCCCGACTTCAACTATGATAAAGAACACATTTCCAGCACATCATAGCATCATAGCATCATATCCCGATGCTAACACAGTGGCCTTTTTTTTTTTGCCTTCTTGCTGCCTGCGGCAGAAGACTCATACCTATCTGCATGATGATTTACGGAGTACACAAGTCGTCAATAGCCGCATCGTATTTCCACTGACTATTATGCCAGGTTGTCGCACAATAATACCGAGGTTTTAAACATGCGACAAGAAAAAGGTATAATTAAACAAATCGCTATGCCATTGCCCTGTCATGAACACATTCCATAAAATTACATCCAGTGCGTGTTGTGTTTGAAAGTCGACCTAGTTACTTAACCATTGTTGTAATCCATGTCGTCAAAAAATTCCGTCCGACTATGGATATTACCATCTTCGTCCGATAGTAAGAATCCCGCGACCCTGCCAACAATAGTCTGTCCGTGTATAACCCGACATGTCGGCATCGAATCCGCCCACAAGTGTCGTATCCTCATGCGCTCAGTCGGGGGTTCTGAAGAATGAGGAATTGTGTGCTGGCCGTCGTCCTCAACCTGAATCTTGTGCTCTATCTCGATCACCCGTCGGACCAATGCTGTCATCAGATTCAAGTTCCACAGACTCTCCCGTGCACATGCGAGAGCTGGCATGAGGCGCCAGAACCGTAGTCTAGTCTTGAGATCTCGACATTTAAGTGTGCAGAAACTCATGACGGGCATGAATCCCATGTCGAACGTGAACCTTACTGAGCGAGTATCTCCACCCTTGGCCACTATTGGAATGCTCGAGGCTAGACTCTCCAGGCGCTCAGCAAGATTCTTGAATCTTTTCAAATGACGGTCGTAGGGTCCCTCCTCCCTCTCTACGGCCATATCGGTCATGATTCGACATACATCAAACCGAATGAGTAAAGACTGTTGCGCTATTACACTCGGTCGCTCAACGATTGTAGTGTTGCACCCTGAATCAGTAGACAAAAGGGTAGTGAAAAGAGTATCCCATGTATCCAGAAGGGAGTTCACTTCTATCCCTTCGTCGTACAAGCTGTCGGGGAATGGCTGATGTCTTAATTGCCCGACTCGGTAGTCATCACCCAATCGCATAATACGAACCGACCGGGTAAAGAGTTCATCCATCATAGATCGTGCGTCGGTAAATGACTGAAAGCTTTTCGGCACGGGACCAGATAGTGCATCAAGACTCGGGTAATGAGAGTCCTCTCTGCCAAAGAAGAAGGGGAACAGGCTCAGTCGTCGAAAAATTGGTTCGAGGAATTGTCGTGTCCACTCGTATCCAGCGCCACACTGCGCGAGCATGGTGATGCCGTGTTTGCAGTGTTTGAGAGCCGCTTCGTCATTTGATTGTAGGAATTCGATGCAGATAAAGAGGATGCAGACAAGGAGAACCAATGGCTGCTTCTCTGGGGCAGTCATCGTCTTCAGCTCCCGGATGGCGGCGTTGTAGTGGGTAAGTATCAACCGCTGATCCTGGCCGCCTGTGCCTTGAGGCAAGCCAGATGGGAGGTTCTCGTAAAGGGAGCTAATGGCGACAAGCGAGTGGCGTACTGCAGGTTCAAAGTTGGCGAACTGCATGACTAGATGCGTCCAGAAGTATCGGTCTGCAGGACCCGATAAGAAGGGACCAGCAACGTCGCAGAAGTATTGCAACGCTCTACCTTCGTTCCGGGTCTCGATTCCCGGGAATGTACGAGTAGGGTTTGCCAAGAGCTGTTGGTTCTTCGGCCATAGCCGTTGCTTGTCTTGTTTCTGTGGTAGGTAACCGTCACACTTGCGACCTGTTGACACACAACGATTGCATTCAGGCTTGGCTTCATCGCACTTGACTTTTCGGGCTCTATTTTTTTCATTTGTCAGATTAAGAGATGTCTGTTACACTTTCTGACTCTGGCGCACACCAAACTCACTTGCAGGTAATACATCCCGTCCTGACTTTTGGACTTCCTTTTCTGGCCATGACGGCATAAGACGTCGCAAGTCTAACGCCTACAGAGGGTACGATCACGAATCGCGTATGCCAGTTTTTCCAAAACTAGCTCTCTACGCGAGACAGATAAGGCTGTAGGGCTGTAGGGCTGGTAAGGCTGGATACGATACAATAGATAGCCATCGGTCTCAACGAGGATGAAAGTCACGATGCGATGGCAAACATACTTATGACAATTGGATACCTAGGAGAGTTTGGACCCAAGAACCGGAAGTGGGACTAGCAGGGATTAGTCCGAGCAGACCAATCATATTCCAACGGGGTCATATCTAAGTCCGAACTAATGGGGGCCATTGGGGGCCAAGGAATGGGGCTTGAGAGGGACTTTGATTGTGATTTGCTACTAATTTCGGCAGTCCGCCTTGAGTTGGTCCAGGGTAACGGTGCAATAAGCACTTTAAAGGAGCTCTTATTCGTTTCATAAGCGCTTTGTAACCGGTTTTGAGGTCCTTTTATGCAGATTCTAGGGTAGGATCCTGTTGATGTGGCACTGGCGGTTCCCAATTCATGGTAGGACTTGTCTTGGCCCCCAAATAAAGAAAGGTGAGAATTTAAACACTGCTCTTCCGCGTGGTTATTCCACTTCACGACCCAGATGAGCCGACAAGAATGTCACCTGTCGTTCTAGAAGAGCATCGGCAGATTTAAAGTTTGGAAAAAGCATATTAGCAACTAAGAAATAAGCCACAATCGACTAAGCCCCTTTTCTCACCACTAGCAGGTCGCGAAAATCGAGGAGTATCTAACGGAGGAGATCTATCTATATTTAACAATACATAGCGATGTTGATGAACCCACTATTCCTGGATCTCAAACAGTCTTTGAGACTGATTAGCATCAGTAGAAGATGCTCGTTCCAGAAGCCTCCTTATCTCCCCAAAAGGCCCAACAGTCTTCAACCAGGCCCTGAGGGTTGATGGTAGCAGGGAAATGTCCTCCAAGAATGTCCGTGGTCTTCTTGCGGAAGAAAGTGATGTTTCCTTGACGTTGAGCCCACTCCAGAGGCTAGGTAGAGATTCATGTTAGCCAGTTACATCAAGCACGAAAGAAGGATGAAAACACGTACCACATCGTATCCTGCATCACCATAATACTTGACGACACCAACAGGCTGCTTGACATAGGGGAACACACCCTCCAGGATCCCTTCCTATTGTTTGAAATCTGGTCAGCAACTGAAGCACAATGACAAATGGGTTGTGGTTCATACGCGGTCGGCTTCCTTGTAAAGCCTGAATCCACCATAGGGTCCTTGAATGTAGTTCAACATAGACCAGGTAATCAGCTCTTCTGTTTCCCACTCATAGCCCGGAGTCATCATCCGCATGCCCATAAACTGCCAAGCAATCCAAGCCACGGGACTGTCAGTAAGGCTGATTGCCACCTGGAGTGGTACAGACTTCTCAATATCCCAGTATGCTGCAGTCCAAGAAAATTCGGGGTCTGTCAACAAACTGATGAGGGACGTCTCCTCTGGAGTGGTCTGGTTCTTGGCGAAACGTTCCAGATCTGTCGAGTTTGGCGACACGTTGAAAAGATTGGAGAGGATCGAGACCAATGTGTCGGGATGGTCGGGCGACATGGTCCTTAGGATATGACTTCCAAAGTCTCCCCCTTGGCCGACATACTTGGTATAGCCGAGCTGGGCCATCAAGTCGTTGAACCCTTGACCCATCTCGCGGGAACCCAGCCCTGGGTGACTGGGCGCAGGCGAGAAGCCGAACCCTGGCAAGTCTGGCGCCACCACATGAAATGCTGGAAGAGTATTGTTTGGAGGATTGGTGAGTAAATCGATAATGCCAGCCACTTCATGAAAGGTACCTGGCCAGCCGTGGAGGAATAATAGGGGAATTGCATCGGTTCGGTTGGATTTATGATGGACAAAGTGTAGTGGGATGTGATGAGTGTAGTTCTCTCCAGCTTTGACTGTCGTTGTGAAATGATGGAAATTCTCATTGAGAGACTTTTCCACCTTTCTCCAATCATACTCTTCTGCCCAGTGTCGAGACCAGTTGCCCACGACATGTGAAGGGACTCCATCGACATAGTCGGGTTGGTCCATGTCGACGACTAGGCGCGTCTTCCCAGCCTTTGCCTTTGTTTCGTCGATAAATGTCTGGTCGACATGGATGGTGAATGGTTGAGGCTTGTTGCCAAATTCGGCGTCAAAGTTCAAGCCATTGGTGGGCTTCGCAGCAACGAGGCCTGCGAGCTGACTGGCAAGAAGTGCCTGGAGTCCGAGTGCAATCATTTCGTCGATCTAATTGCTCTTGTTGAGAAACGGGTTGTATTCTGGTTCTTCAACACGGTCGCATCACGATCGTATTTATAAAGGCATGGCATGGTTTGCTTGGAATATATTCCACTATGTCATCTCGTCAACCGGATTCCGATCGGACGAAACTCATCCGTCGATACTACATTTTGGGTATGATACGAGTAGAATCTTCTATTTCTAGAGTCCGTAGCCCGGAGATTTGGTCCGAATAGGTGGACCAACGAGGTGCAAGGATGAAGATCCCAGAATTACCCACCGCTGTTCCATTACTCAGTCCAAACTCCGCGGACTCCGACGAACTCCGTCAGCAACAAAACTACCGGTCGCTTATTAAAGAAAAGATAAATCCTTCAATGCCTACTCCGCAGGCTTTGACAGACTCGTACAGACAACCCTTTCATTAATCAGCACCCTAAACAGGGTTTGCAGTCCTCCGAGGTGGAATACGGATCTACGTTGTTGTCATGGAGAACACTAGACAGAGGAGGGGTCTTGGGCGCAGAAAGGTGAACTTCCCCACCAGCCAGTTACATTGCGCTAACGACGAAGTCAGGCATGCGATTTTTGCTGTCGAAGGAAGATGCGATGTGATGCAAAGAGACCCAAATGCTCTGGATGCTCTATGCACAACGTTGCCTGTGCATGGACACCAGGTCTGCCTGTGGGGAAAAACCAGCCCAAACCGAGTAGACAAGAGAAGTAAGACCCTAGTTCATTATAGCTCATGCATGGTGAATCAATATGGCTGACAATCAAAGTGTTGCAAATGATGACCGTTTCGTGAATATCGAAGACCGTCTGCGAGCGATCGAAGCCCATCTATGGCGAACTGCTTCAGCACCAGAGTCGGGTACTGGTGGGCAGCATATGGTAGATTCATTTAATGAATACCCTCCCTCACCATCAATCATGGCTGCCGCCAGCCCGGATCATAACGGGGGTTTAACAGCCTTCGAATCGCATGAGGCTGAAGAATTCCCCCTCCCCCCTCGGCATGAAATTGAACCACTCATTTCAGATTACTTCAGAGGCTTCAACCAAACTATGCCTTTGTTTACACAAGAAAGCTTTATTGAAATGCTTCAAGAGTGGTACCGACTTCCAAGTCAACGAGACCAAGCATCATGGTCCGCCATAAATGTGGTCATTGCCTTGTCCCTCCGATATGCCGCATCTGAAGACACCATCGCTCGGGGTGATAGGGATAACATGGCTTCCATCTGTCTTAGAAACGCTCAGTCCACCATCGAAAGTCTTGTGTATCGTGATCAAGATCTAAAAGGGCTGCAAGTTCTCTTAGGTTTGGTCTTGCTTTTCCAGGGCACTGCTCATCCTCACCCTACTTGTGTCTTGACTGCGACGGCAATAAAGCTAGTTCATCGACTCAGGCTTCATCGGAAGAACGACATGGACTCTAGAAATTCAGCAGAGCGGGATCGCCTATTCTGGGTCGCCTACATAATCGATCGGGATATCTCAGCGCATACTACTGAGCCATACCTGCTGCAGGATCATGACATTGATGTTGATGTCGATGGATGTACAGATTCCAACGATACAGCCGGATATCTATTCGCAGGGAACGATCAACTTCGCATCAACTTTCTCCAACTTCGCATACAATTGGCCCATACGCAAGGCAAGGTATACGACCAAGTCCACTCTGTTCAGGCCTCAAGGTTCTTTGCAGGCCGAAGACGGGGAGCCACTGATCGTCTGCATCGAATGCTTGAGGAGTGGTACAGCAAGATCCCCGACCACTTCACATTTGGAAAAGCTGCTCTACTGGAACGTGCCCCGCGAAGGCATTGTATCTCACTCCACGTTGCCTACTATCAGTGTCTTTTCTCGGCTCATCGGGTTCATGCTCCCAACATGGCTTGGGTGCAGCGCTTGACAGACTTTAGTGATGGTCTCGAACGAGATGATGTTGTAGATGATTCAGAGGCAGGCTCTTCGTTACTGCCACCATATTGGCCAACCTTGGTGGAAGCTGCAAGGTCAGTGCTGGCTTTATTGGATCTCATTGAGGTTCACGATTCTGCGTTACGATGGTAAGTCCAGTGCAGTAACCTCTACATCCCATGACCACGAACTAATGTAAGAAAGGAGCGCAATCTGCACTTGCCAAGCCGCAATCATAATCCTAGCGGCAAACAATTTGACTATCTCCAAGCACGACCTCCACGAGCAAATCGAGGCCGATGCTGAGAGAATAGAGAATGCTCTCAAGACGGTGGAGCAAAGACGAGGCGATTTTGGAGATGGGGCGGTCAGAATGATGTTTTCAGTATGCTCTGATTTGAGTAACAGAGCTGCATTGGCTGTTAATAGGTTTCGGGAAACGTCGGCGTCTGAATCATTATGGGAGGAGGAGGAAGTGGACTTATAAGCGTACTCCTTGTTAAGACGGTGTTTTTCTATGGTTTCTTCTGGATTCTTGCTAAACGCCTACATGGCAATGAATAAAACTGCCCGTAACCTACTTGTCTACTATAGTTTATGCGAGGTGCTTGATGGTCATATTGTTCACATTTATTTCCTTGTCATACATGGTGCTTCCGTCCACGCTACATTCGCGGCGTGTTTCACTATAGGCAACAATGAGTTCTCAAAACTCGCATGTGTGACAAATGAGTCGTAGATATCTTGCAGAGGTTATCCATAGAATTACTGCACAAACTAGGGAAGAAGACAACTACCTCGGCAAAGAGGATTATGTGTTGAGAGAAAATGCCATAAAACCCGAAATATGATGCCTTGACAAGAAACAAAACAGATATACTGGTACCTTGCGTGTAACTCTGGGGGCCATCCAGTATACGGCCCTTCACCCTCACCCCTCAATCCAAATTTCCCTGCTGTTTAGAAAAGTCAATGATCTCAGTGATGCTTCTATCCAGACTGATCCAATCCCTTCCGCCCCATTTCTGAAGCAGCCCAAGCGCGATATCCTGTTCAATTTTGTAGGCCAAAGTAGGGTTACCGGGTACAAAGTCTTCCGGGAACTCGACAGTAGGATATGCATTCCGCAAAATGGCCAAGCAATCGTTCCAGTTTACGGATCCAGCTAGAACTTGAATGCGCGAACCTTTGACGTCTGGGTCGATTGTTGCCGCGACGTAAATGGTAGCCACATCACAAACGTGTGCGTAGTATACTGTAGATGCTGTTGTGATCAGCTTAGTTACTTCAATGGCGAGGCATAGGGTTGACTTACACGCTGAGGTCTCCTGCATTGCATCTGTTTTCCCAAGATACAACTGCTGTAGGAGCTGCATTGGCAAGGGCAAAAGATGCCTCTCATGCAATGGCTCACCCATGATCCAGCAAGGACTGACTGAGTTGACTACCCATGGCAGCTCATTCTCCTCCACATACTTCCACACTGCCTTCTCAGCTTCAACTTTTGAAGCTATAAGCACGGGAAGCATACGACTCCACTCATACGGAGGTGGTGCCCTCGCTGCTTTTACCATATCTTCATTCCATGTCTCCAAGTTGGTGATTGTCGATGTATCGCCAGGTACCGGCATGGTTGCCGACCAAAATGTTGACGAGAAGACGAACCGCTTGACAGAAGGGGACTTGGCAGCAGCCCGACATACAGTCAAGGCAGCCTCAACAGTTGCGGGAATAGTCGCATCGGGATCTGGTGAGATATCACTGACGATTGCGAGATGTATCACAGCCGAAACACCCTTCACTGCATCGTCGAAATCGTCGGGCTTTGATGTATCGGCGAGAACAAGCTCTACCCGCCCCTCATCAACGAACGGCTTCACAGAGGGATGGTCGAGGAGCCATTGGCCATATTCAAGATTCCGAACTGTACCACGCACGTTGAAGCCTTGTTTGAGGAGCTCCATGACCACGTGACTGCCGGAGTAGCCATTGGCCCCAGTAACGAGGACCCATGAACCTTGCGGGATGGCAGTTGTTGATTCGCTCATATTGAATGACTGCAGGCGTGAAAATGAGGAGGAAATAATAATAGTGAGAGGATAAGAGGAGACGGAAGAGCTGGTGAGAGCGGCGCAGCGCAGGCGACCTGTTGCCTAATCATCTAGTATTGGATTTGATGTGATTGGTGGAAATGGTTCCACTATAGGGGCTACGGTCGGTGATAATTGGTTCTTACAACCGCCCCCTTTTGTGGCTTTCTTGTCGCAAAAGGCGGTCTCTCGAATATTTGCCTGTCAGACGAGAGTGCTCAAGTTGGTTTAGCTTCATGGTGAGCTCTATCGAAAACGTGAGGACACATTGAGTTGCGTTTAACCCTACACTTGCTCCACACTCACTTCTATGTCCCATTGACGTACGGACGCAAAGGCTTTGTCGATGTTACGTTGCCGGCAAGGTAGGTCCCAGGTGTTACATGGCACTGCAGGTATTCAACGAGCTCAGCAAAATAAAATATCACTTACACTCATATCTCCTTACCTATAACTGCACATGTTTTGTCGTTGGAACGCAGTCCACGAGGCGAGAACTCACCAGGAAATGTCAGAAAGACAATGACGGACCAGACACCCATTACTTAGAATGCTTGGTCTTTCCGTCGGCGTCTAACCCCATTGCGTTCATGATCCCACCCAGCACCTCGTCCCTGCTATTAAAGTTCTTTTCCTCAAGAGCTGTCCGAATATTCTTCAAGACGCGTGAGCCCGCTGCATCATCCATGAGACTCTTCTCTTCTTCCTTTGTAAGCCTGTCGAGGAAATCCTGCAGCATCCAAGCCACAGGATCATTGTGGGTAGGCTCAGTCACAAGCTTAGAGCCATCGGTCACCGCTTTGGACCTCTTTTTGGCCTTGGTTCTGAGAAGTGCCCTCCAAAGTGCACGAACTAGCTTCCACGCTTGCGATGCGGCTATTATAGAGAGTGTTGTGACACCAGTCGAGATGAACTGAATGCGCCCGAGTGTCTGTGACTCGTCGAGCCTGAGCAGTTCGAGCCACCGTTTCTCAATCTTGACAAGCGTGCCGTATGTTCGAGGGTGCAATTTGGCCATCTCGCCATATAACTTCTGGGCCTGTCGAAAGAACTGTAGAGCCTCAGAATATGGCTCCTGAGAGGACCAGAAGGACAAGTTGCCGGTGATGGAACGCATCTGCTCGAAACGACTGGGAAACACCCCAGGGAGGACCGGATCTCGCAGAGGCAGCTCAAACAAGCGAACAGTAACAGGATCATGGTTTGGCATAATCTCCACCTTTGTTGTTTTTCTCTCGGACTTGTCTGCCACCTCCGCGTCTGGTGGTAACTCGGTAGTAAAATGAAGCAATGCCGGGCCAGTGATCCGCCACGCACTGCAAAGAAAGTTCCTGGGGCAAGTAATGTAGTGGAAGTTGTCCCGGCCGTAAAACTCATACTTGTCCCGATACTGAAGAAGCTCGTTGAAGGCCTTGTCCCACTCGTCGACGTCTCCCTCCATAGGCTTGGACTGGGCTGATGCATAGATCCAGTGGTGCCATGTTGGTGTGAATGAATGACGACGCCGCCTGCGATAAAGATCGCTAAGGCTGCCCACATGTTCCAAGTTATTAGTATCCCAATTGGCAGGCCTCTTGAGCCCTAGCTTGTCAACCCAGTCGGTAGGGTTCCGGAGTTGCGGGATGTAATATGGTCGGATAATGGCATCGAGAAAACTAGTCCGGCCAGGGACTGACAACCAGCTGTACGCCCTGGCTGATACGGTATCTTGTAGGAGAAACTTGGTAGTGTCATGATGTCTTTGTACGAACCACTGGCCAAGAAAGACGCCTTCGAAAAGTCCAAGAACGATAGTACAAGACGAGCATATGAGTGCAAGGAGTATGCATAGCATGAGCTTACGCTTGAGCCATCGCCAACAGTAGCGGATGTAGCTGAACATGGAGGGTAGAAAGTTACTAGCAGGAATGAAGAGATGAAGGGTGATGTGAAGAGGAAGAGGCAGGTAATGCAAAAATTGAGGTCTTGTCTGGATATTTATGAGCTGTATTAATTGTGTTACGGAGGGTATCGGATCTTTCTCTAAGCGAGGGTCCAATTTAAAATTACATGATCTTGGCCTTGTTTCGAGAGTTCTGGCTGGTCAAAGAGCGAGCATCTGCTGCCTAGAACAGGGATTGAGCGAATATCGCGCTAATAATCACGCACTTGCTTAGAGGGTTAGTTGCCTGCCTAATGCAACAGTGAGACTCTGGAGCAACTCGATAAAACCAGAGTGACCTTTGAACCGATGATTGGATTCTGTTAAGAGATTTTGGTCAGCAGGGGAGCCATCAAGAGCCGCCTATAGTAGAGATACTTTAAGTAAGACCACAACCTTCTTTTCGACTGTTGAGCTTGCGGGGTGGAAGTGAACTCAATTTACCCTCTCATACCCCGAAATGCTTAGGTACAAAGCCATTTGTCCATAAACTCAACTAGCTTGGGAACGCTTTCCTCTGTTTCTTGGTAAAGGTCAATATGCGTCTTTCCCTCTACGATGAATAGCTCCTTAGGCTCCCCAGCGCGATCAATTACCGACTGACTATACGTTGACGTTTTGGCTTCACTGCCCGTAATCATGAGAAGAGGGCGAGGTGAAAGCCATTCGACAAATGCGAATGAGTCGTATGAAACCAGTAGATCAAGGGTCCTGACAAGTTGCAAGTTCGTACAATTTGGGTACTGCCATTGTGGTGTTGAGTAGTACTTGGCAGCGGCCTCTCCGAAATGATCCAGAATGTTATAAGAGACAGGCTCAGCTCCTTTAGCTTCATCGACTCGAAGTTGACCTGCACGTGCGAGACTTTTCTCAAGAGCTTCCTTGTCGATAACACCATCCTTCCGTAGACTGTCTCGCGTGAGAGCTCCCCAACACACCCCAACTACGGCTGCAACAGCACGGATGCGAACGTCGGTTTGTGCTGCTGAGATGCCATAACCGCCCGAGGCGCATATACCGACAACGCCTATCCGATTAGGGTCAACTTCTCCATCAAGAGTCGATAAAAAGGTAACCGCATTTCGGAAATCTTCTGTACGTTGATATGGATCTTCAAGATTGCGTGGCAGACCGCCGCTTCCTCCTTGGTAGGCTGCGTCGAATGCTAATGCGACGAACCCGTTTTCCGCGAGGCATTTGGAATAAAGCCCAGAAGCTTGTTCTTTGACACCAGTGCCTTGATGTCCGATAACAATAGCGGCTTTTTTGCGATCTGCGGCTGTAGAAGATGGAACGTAAAGGTTGCCGACAACTTCAATTCCACGGCTAATGTACGGGTCTGATAGACGCAGCCATAAGAAGATAATGAATAATAAGAGTAAACTATATAGAATACTCGGAGAAGAGTCGTTGTGTGATGTTCTATATATGTCACCAAATACACAAAGGCGGGTTATTAGAGTTTAGCTATCTCCGAAACGGGGACTATCATTATCCTAACTCCGACCCTTTGCACTTGATATGATGGGGACTCGTCTATTTACGATGAACCAAGTTCCATGTGGTGAGGGGGTTCATATCTTGCAATCTGTGGCGATCACCATAGACCCCGAGGCAAACTTTGCTTACAGAGGCTGGCTTTTGGTAATCCTGCTAGCTCAGAGTATGGTCGTCTTGTAAACACCGGGCACTTACACAAAATGGAAGATGTCTCTGTGATGTGTGACAATCTTTCGCTCAATGGTCGGTCCTCAGATGATTCAGTGTGGTGGTGGTGGTGAAGGAGAAGGGGACGAAGGTGGAGCAGTGACCCTTTCACAACTGTTGGTCCTGATACGGATTGCCCTTCACTCGTCACTGGAAGACATATCATCATGAAAAGAGAAAAAGAACAGGGTGCCTGATTCTTTTGTGGGTGCTAATCGACCCCATCTCTTCCCGTTATTTATGAATGGTTAAGCACTCTCAAAGTTATCGATACCCCTCTTCGCCTTCTCCCTTCTTTATTTTTTAATATCTTTATTCGCTCCTGGTATTGTTCTTTCGCGGTCTCCTACTTCATTTTGAGGTCCACGCTCCAACTTCGAAGATACCAGACTTGTCACCCGTCTGGACGCCGTCCAGGTCTGCATGGACACCTTGAGCCTCGTGGACGCTATATTCTCGTTAACGGCATTTCCTAAATTGACTCGTGTAGCATTGCGACTTACTTTCGGGATCTGGTATGGACCCTGTCTTGGTGGAGTTGGACACCAGCCTTTGTCCTGAAACGTCCCCCACAGAATACGCACTCATATGGTTTCTCGGCTTCGTGAGCGCTGGTTTCTAGTTAGTGATATATTACTCACTGTAGCCAGACAAAGTGTGGCTCATAGGGGACGCGATGTAGCGTGTAGCAGTGTGTGTATGACTTACTTGAGTTCCTCAATCGTCTTGGACCGCTGAGGCTTCTCAGTGCAGCATTCGCATATGAAGAATCCTTCCCACTGGATTTCTTCAGCTCCCTCCAGTCTTTCAGCACTTGTCCCGGAGATCACTTCAGAGTTTTTGGTTTTCTTGGAATCAGCATCCTTTGAGCTGCGGGTGGCATTTTCCTCCCTTATGACACCCTCGTGGATCCAGGATACATCTCCAGGGGGTGTCTTCGCGTGTGGTTCCTCATGTGCAGTAGGCGTTGATGGATATTCACCCTCAGAGGGTAACCAAATGCGCCGCTCCTCCCCTGAAACGATAACATCATCTCTGCGGCGAAGTGACGCTTCGCCAGTTTCTTCATCGTCAGTAGGCGAGTGTTCTGACCTGTTCTTGGAATCCCCTCCTTCTTGCTCTTGCACGCTGCCTTCTGAGTCTGATGGAGAATAAGGCTGCTTGTCAGACTCCTCCGTCTGATTCGCCTCTTCAGATGGTTTAACGCCGGCCAGGTACATCAAAAGGGCCGAAGTTTTCTTTCTCAGACGT
This sequence comes from Fusarium duplospermum, assembly GCA_003946985.1. Taxonomy (NCBI): domain Eukaryota; kingdom Fungi; phylum Ascomycota; class Sordariomycetes; order Hypocreales; family Nectriaceae; genus Fusarium; species Fusarium duplospermum. Next base: position 516 of record NKCI01000301.1, on the reverse strand, counting down.
TTTGGTTTCTTGCGCCTCACCCACTCAAACTCAGGGGGTTTCCACTCATCCGACACTAACGGCCCGCCACGTCTCTCGCGGATTGATTTCGTGTGCCCCCACAGCCGGTCTTGTTCTGGCTCAGGCACCCAGCGCTTGATCAAGACATACTCAGGATCCTGATCAAGGTCAAAGTCAATCCCAAACGTCCGCAGTGTCTCAATAGACAGATACCTGCGAGACATGCGTGTGAAGATCGGCCGACCATTCTGCACAACCAGGTCTGGCTCGTCGACTGGGTCGACGGGACTGATGGTGTCCTGCTGCCCAGCCATAATTCTTTCTGTGGAGGCCCCGACCCCGCTCTCAGATTCGTCCGCGCTAGATTCCTGAGGCCGTGATGATGGAGATGGAGGCTCGGAAGTAGTCCTTGGATCCGAGTCTCTAGCAGGTGGCCGAGCCGGAGGTTCGGTCTCTTAGGGTTAGGGTTAGGGTTAGGGTTAGGGTTAGGGTTAGGGTTAGGGTTAGGGTTAGGGT
>NKCI01000300.1:0-37032 GCA_003946985.1 Fusarium duplospermum | reverse complement strand
GTAGCGCTGAGGGGGGGGGGGGGGGGGGGGGGAGGAAAGAGATGCCTACCATATGTTGTATCCGGGGGTTGGCCATCGCAAGGTCTTGCGCGGCGCTGGCAGCCCACCTATGAAACCCAGGTTTAGGAAAGAGGTTGATGGATATTGCCCTTCTAGTGACATAACAATCTTCTCCTGACGTCTCTGCAGTACAACATAACTTGATGTTTCTGGCTGTCTCATAGGCTGAGCACCTATCCAGATCGCGAGGTAAGATGTCAATGGTGGGGTTAGCAGCTGAGTTTGGTAAAAATAAGCTTGGCATAGAATTAGAGAGTATCTCGAAAAGATCTGGAGGTTGTGATCCAAGAAACTAGAAAGAGTATTAGCACCTCTCTGTATCGCGGTGGCAGAGTGCAAGGCTTTGGTATATCACCTTGGTGATTGACTGAACTGAATGGTCTTACCGTACCATTCACGATGTAATTTCCAATGCTCCTAGATCATCAACCTACCTGCCACTGGATTCGATTCCCAGTTGGCCTACCTGTTTGCGTCTCGAAGCGCCTGTCCATCTCAGAATAACGAGTTAGCAGATATCTCACTTACCCAGGCTTGGACTGGCAGTGGTTAGTACTCTCCACAGTCAACTTCCACCTCTTCACAGTCTAGTCGCCGCCGCCGCCAATCCAACTTCCAAACAGACCCAACCTGCCCCCTTTTGTATTCATTCTAATGCTTGACGTAATCATCTTGTGTAGTTTTCCATGCCATCTTTTTAACCCCAGCACAATACAACATGCCGCCTCCAACTTTTGTGAAATGCAATATGCCCATACAACCAAATACAGACCCGATGCCACACTCCTTGCCTCCTCGTTCATGTTCAATAACTCCAGCAAAAGTACCTTCTGTCTGCGCAAATCCTCCCAGAAAGGTATGTCTACTAGTGCGTACAGGATGCTGTGTGAATGTGCAGGCGAGGCTTCCAGCCCGTAAATGTCCGTTAGAAATCACGAATAAATATCTTACCGAGGTCATAATCCATTCTACTTCTTTCGTTTTGGCGCTTTGCCCTTCACAGGGCTTCCGGAGGTAAACTTCTTACGCTTTTGTGCAGTCGAATTCGAAGTCGAGAGGCGAGAGTCATCATTGTCATCGTGATCGTCATCCTCGTCCTCTGACTCGGGGTCGCTTTCGTGTTGCCCATCAAGATTTTCGGCTTCCTCTTCGTCGTCGTTGTCCTCATTGTCGCAATCATCCCCGACAAAGCAATTGGGTCTGAGGCCTTTCCGGTCGTCGATATTACTGTTTAGGCGACTGTGCCAAGTCACGTACTGTTCGTCCTTCTGTTCCAGAAGCTCCTTGACCTCGTTGAATGCTGTTTCAATCAACGGCCGAATCCGCTCTCGCGTAGTGTCAGTGCTGGAATGAAGCAGTGCCTCCAACTCTTCATTCTGGATTTTGTGTGTATGCACCAAGTGATAACACGCGAGACCTATGAGGCGGGAGTTTTCTATCCAGAAGGCTTGCTCAGTATGGTCCTCCTCGTGCCTGCTGGGTAAAAGTCTGGTCAGAATCGACAGTAGGTTTCCAAGACAAACCGTCTCTGGTGCCTGATGATCGAATCCTCCACTGCCAAACATGTCCCTCAAGACCATCCAGGCGTACCGGTTGAATGGTGTGTGGACGAAGGTCTTGATGATTTCATAGATGCAGACTTCTCGGACTGCACCCTCTCTCCATGATGGAATTCCGACCTGGGCTGATAACTGCATCGCCCACTTGTCCCAGTTGAAACGCTCCATGTGATCGTGATACGAGCCCTTGACCTTGATCAGCCACCAATCGACAGGCTGTTTCTGCCCGATCCGGCTGAGTCTTGCCATGGCCTGCTGCATTACCTGGAAGTTCAGGTGCCAGCAGAGGAAGGCCCCAGTGGCACATGCGCCATGCATGTTGACGCCCGTGGCGGTGATGTTGATGTTGGCCACGAACACTTCGCAGTCGGTTGATGGGTCGTTCCAGTCTCGTATGACTCTGTTCCGGTGGTGCCCCTTGTCGCTGGATCGGATGGTGGTGACCTTGAAGCCAGCTACGGCAAAAAAGGTGATGGTCCATCTGCTTCATTTTAGCTGCAGAACAAAAGGGTGATCGGGGGTGGGCAATGTGACAGGAACTTACTGTTGAATCCACGGTGTGTCCACGTAGAACATGACTCTCTTGCCTTCCCCACGGACGTACTTCAGAGCAAGGTATAAGGCCATCGTTGCCACAGGGGACTTGCCAGCCATCCAACGCAACATGAAGGCACAGTCGGTGGGAGCAAGCATTGTGAATTCTTCGCGGCAGAGATAGTAGTAGAAAGCTGCCCCGTGTGTGGTGTCGTTGGAGATGATCTTCTCCACGTGCTGCAGTCCCACCACAGGGCCGCCGGACCGGGCTTCGACCCCCTCCCGTCGGTGACGGACTGCGTCCCACACGTCCTCTCTCGTTCCTCGCACCAAACTGCGCCCCCCCGGACGAACCACGCCCCAGAGCCTCCCGTCGAACGTGCCGAGGAGGGCCTCGCGGTGAACCGAGAGATTCACCGACGCCTCGATTTTCGAAGAGACGGCCTCTTGTGGCGATGTTGCCGCCTCCTCTAGATCGATGTCCCTGCTCATGAACATTCGACTCGCGTACGAGTCCCCTTGCTGCAGGGCAATTTGCCGAGGCTCGTGGTTTCGGAGCTCCAACTCGGCAAAGTAGAGGGTCATGGGCAAATTTTCACCTCCAGGATATGCCGTTGTTCCGTCCGGTAGCATGATCCCCGTCCGCATAGTCCGCCGGAGCTGCAGCACCTCAAGAATCGGTCGGACGACCATGGAGGCGAAGTCTGAGCCCCATTGGAGCTGACGGCCAGCCAGCGTGAATAAGTGAGGACTCAAATACCATAGGCGGGCATTTGAGCGGGCGAATCTCTCGAGCACAGCAACTTGCCCAGGGTAGAGCTCGCGAAACTTATCAGTCAATATACCCTGAGTTGCTCGGCCTAGGCCGAAGTCGTTGAGCTTCTCCGGGTCATAATCCTGGTGATAGAGCCCGGGGACCCAGCCCAGCTCTGCCTCTGTCGGTTGCCAGTCGAGGTCGCCGTGAGCCTTCCACATGAGGCGGAGAGGCGACAGGAGGTCCCTGAGCGACGCAGACAAGGGCGTGCCTGTAACCCACATCAGGCGTTCCCCACTGATCAAACACAAGGTTTTGTGAAACGATCGCCGGTGGTTCTTGGCTGCCTGGGCCTCGTCGGCAATCAGGAACCGGAAGGTGATGTTCTGGAGACCCTTGCCCTTGAGTTTGTATGTAACGAGGTTGCCGTGGGCCTGGTTGACTTCGCAATCTTCAATTTTCTCCTCGTTGATCTCGCCTTCATGGTACACTTTGACCTTCGGCCTCCGCAGGCCCCGGCTCGTAGACTCGGAGGCCTGGCGCTGCTCGAGGCCCTTTGGCATGTCGTCGCGATGCTTGTAACGAAAGAAACGGGATTTTTTCCTAAGGAGGCGCTGAGACAAGGTATGCCAAGAACTAATGACTATGGTCCTTCCCGACTACGAACAAGTTAGTTGACTCACAAGCTGTGACGGGAGGGGAGGGCACGAACCTTGGGATTGTTCTCGTCTAACCCCCCAACGAAGTCGACCAGCTCGTTAACCGACCGGAGAAAGGTGGCACCAGAGTAGTCTTTGGACTCATCTCCAAAGAAGACGGCCAAATTAAAATCCGAGAACTGACTGCGGGCTTCCAAGAAGGTCTGGGAGACGGTGTGTGGTGGAACCACGACCAGAGACGGTAGGAACTGAACCTTCTTCCCCGCCTTCTTGTCCTTCTCCATAGCACGCACTGAGAGGGCGAGGGCGAGCAAGTATGTTCGTGTTTTCCCCGTCCCCATCTCGTTGGCGAGGATGGTATGCTTCAATGGCCCACTGGCGGCACGCAGGTGGAGGGCACAGGCGTCTAGAAGAGTCAGAGATGAGAAGGAAGCGGAAGAGGAGAATACTTACCAAACACTTGATGGGGCAAGTAGGAGTCTACATCGGGGTCGTTTGGGTAGAGTGATGGCCTCTTCCAATGTCCAAGGCCATACCTCTCACACAACTCCTCCAGTTGACCCTTCTGCACGGGCTGTAGCGACGCCATAGTGAGCTCTAACGCCGTCTGGTGCCTCAGCTCTGCCACCAAAGCATCCTTGCCACCGGGGTACTTGCGAGCGAACTCGTTGATGTGGTCCAAATCACCAATCGTGGCCGTATACACGTCCAACCGTCCCTCCAGTCCATCCTCGAGCTGAGTGAACTGGCCTGTCGACTTGTGAACATCTCGGTCAAGATCTATCCCATGTTGCAATATCAGATTTTGACAGACTTTGTCAAAGTTGGCAGCAGAAGATGGTGGCATGTTCTCAATGCCGCTGTTCTCGCGCAGCCGTTGGTTCACTGGATCAGGGCCACTGGATGACCACGACCACTCAAGAATCTCTGCGTAGACGTCAAATGCGTCTGCGCCATCTTGTGAGATATCGGTGGTATCGAATGATGTGGCAGATGACTTGAGGAGCATCTCATCCAACTCCAGCTGGGCCGACACCGACTGGTCCACCAGCAGCTCGACGCCTTCTGGGGTTTCGAGGGCTGGGTTGTACTTGGGGTCAGCGTATCCCATCCAGCTGCTCCTGGACTGTGGCGGCTTGCGCTTCTGCATGGCGTCGGCCTTCGCGCACCGACGATTATACAGAGTGTATAAAACTAATACCGCTCTATTCAAGTCCTCCATTGAGAACAGACCAGCGACCGTCTTGTCGCCAGTATCGAAAGTATATCGGCGGAGCGGATGCTCCCTGCGGTACCCCCGATCCTGCTGGAACTCTGTAGTCGCGAATAATAGGAGCTGTATCGCGTGGACTAGAATGAAAGGGACTTGTGCGATTTCGTCCCCGTTGGTCTGATCGTCCGGCCAGATGTTTTTAATGAGGACTGGGATAAGTACAGGCCGTGGAATCGTTCTGGCTACCTCATCCACGAGATGCCGGACGGAGGCGTCATTAGCATACGCGTTGATCACGTCGACTGGGGGTGGGACCGGGAAGGAGTCTTCTGACGGGGTGTCCAGGTTCTGTACGGTGTCGAAGAGGGTGTTGACCACGGAGTCAAAGCTTTTGTCCTCAGGACTGAGCCTGGAGCCTGCCACCCAGGCAAAATCACCATCCTTCAGCTCTTCTAGAAGGACAGGAACTGAGAAGCTGCTCATGACAGAGACGGCTGGGCCGAAGATGTCTGGGCCTTGAAGCTGATTAGAGACTCAACCGCACGGAAAAGGAGGAGGGGACTAACAGATAACTTCAACAAATGCAATAAAATCCACTTCATTGCGGAAGGCGTTGTACTCGGAAATGGTCGTAATATCCCCAAGTGCAGACAGAAATGCCTTTGGGAGGAGGACCCCCGATGGGTATTTGGCATCAGCGTGCCTCCTCTGCCTCTCACGTCGCTCAGCCTTACTCAATTTCGGAGTGGGAGGTAGGGTGACTTCGAATGTGGCTGTGGCATACCAGCCGGGGAGCTGCTGGTCTTGGATCCCAGCTTTCTCCGGGCGACGCATGCTGGCAAAGTTGTAGGTCTTAATCTTTTTGACCAATACTGTAAGCCGTTGTGAGGCGGATTGCTTGCCCCTTGCTGCCTTTCCATTGCCCTTGCCCTTGGCGGGAATGGCCGCCTCAGACATGGTGGGGAGTTTCGCGAAGGAAGACTGTTGAAGGTTTTGGGAATGGACCGGCCAAGTGGTTTTGACGGGGCGGATGAAAGGTATGGAGGAATCAATGTGTGGGAGGATGGGTAGCCAACGGGGGTTGATGGGTGAGAGACCAAGATTTGCAAGTCAAATCAATACAGGTAGACACAACACCAAAATGCTGCCTGCTAACAATGAAAACAAGAGCTGACTTGTTTAACGAACACAAAAAAAGAGGAGAGGAAGAAGGTCACAGATCAAAAGCCCTGTAAATCGAAGGTAAAGTTGGCGAGAGATGAAGGCCGCGCGTGAAGAAAACTACACAAAGACAGGTCCCAAAGAGCAGACTTTGGACGTTGGCAGCGATGATGGTGATGACGATGGCGATTGCTATGGTGACGAGGACGGTGATGGAAATTCCCGATGGGAGCGAGTCTCGATGCAGTTTCCTTCCCACGAGGCCGACAGGAGTGATGATGAAAGGAAGAAAGTTAGAGAAAAAGAAGAAGTGTGGGTGTGCCTTGACTTTGTCGTGGGAATTTTGCAAAGTAGCCGGTTACACGGCATCAGGGCTTGAGACAGACTTGCCAATGAAGAATGCCCCAGTGGTTACACAGGCTGAGAAGCCTTGTCCTCACTGATTTTTCGATCAGGCAGGATTGAAACGTCATTATTTCGAAGAGATAGCAGTGACTCAGCAAATGGCTTCGGGAGGGCGAGATTGAAGTGAAGCAATTTTTTGCCCAAGAGATGACGGGGGTATAGCTGGTCTTTAGGTCAGGCAGTATCTAGATGAAGCGATGTGTGGGAGAAGACGACAATTCCAAGGAGAAAAGTAGAAAATAGGTTCTAACAAGGACCGACGCAGGCTGGTCCTATATACTGCTCCATGAAATGACTGGCCTTGAGAAGAAGATAATGTTACTGCCCGGTACATCAGGCCGGACCGGGATGGAATGGCTCCCTGTCCTGGATCTGATCTCGGGCCGGGTCCTAGTAAGATTGGGCGGTATCTAAATGAAGAAATTCTTTGCCTTGGATAGGATCTAGAGGTGCCTACATTTTCGATCGGGCGGTATCGAAATGAAGCAATTCTGTGCCTCGGACGGGATGTGCTCTTTGAACCGGGCGAGATTGGAATGAAGTTGTGAAATACCTTAGCAATGGAACATAGGAACCGTTATGCCTTTCTCTCTAATACATGGGCCACCTGATCATCAACATGACTTTATTGGTCTTGGGTCTGGACCCGTATCCTCTTCCCCCAGCGGTCTTGTCATTGTGTTTATCGGGGGCCTCGGGGAGGAGTCATTGCGATGCGTTCTTCTCACTATCAATCATGTGTCTCAAAGAAGCCATTGATCATGACGGCAAATTTCACGGTTATCAATGACGGCCCCTCACATCAATACCATACAGCATCATAATCGGGGGCAACTCTACGTGCCATTTCAGCAATAATCATAGGTACCAAGTCGGTGGTTAAACAGCTTATCAAAACTTCGCCAATGCCCGACGGCGGCCCAGAGTCTATAAATCTAGTGGGCCGTTGCCCCCAAGCCAACAAGTCTACCCTCCTTTTGTTCAATTGTCATGAAGCACTGGCACACGGTATTCACAAGGTCTTCTGTCTCATGGAAGAACATAATATTTAAAAACTAATATGTAATCGAGCTGAAGTGTATTAGCTCGAGGTCCATGTCAAAGAGCTTCGGTAAGACTCAGTCTTGTGTAAACCACAGCCCCGAGGGAAAGTATGCACCGTGGTTGTTCGTAAATAGTTTCCCATCCAATGTCCAGCAAATAACGTATCAGAACCGGTTGGAGAGCTTTCAAGTCTGATTTTGCAGAGGGAAATCCCTTTACTTGATTTGTTCCCGCATTTTTATGGCGATTTTTATGGTGCCTTGGCTTGGCTGACGAGAAAATCAGACCGCGGCCCGAGAATCGAGAAAAAGGCCCACTTTGTCCCGCGCCCCACACCTCCGGGCCCGATATCTTGGCTGGCCCGGAACGGTCGTCCTCTCCGGCTTCTGGGCTGACCGGGTACAGGGGTGGCACGTAACGACAGCGAAAAATATTTCCAGGCGCGTCTTTGTATGATAAGACTGGCTTTGAGGGAGCCCGAGATGCATCCATGTGGTGATCAGGTGTCGTCAATCTTGAGGCCTTTAGCCGATAATCGAGGCCATTTTAGTGGCACACTGTCTTATCAAATTCAGTCGCTTCTGTGCAGACGCGGCAGAGCTAACGACCCTCTTTTGTTCCTTCCTCGTGGCGGAGCGGTCTTTCATGTTTGTAGAGAGTGGGAACGAGGGTGGGGAGGCACTGGGCGGAGGCGGAGGCAGAGGTTGAGTGACAATGAAATGCTGTGGCTAATAGTGACTTGTCTGATAAATCTTGTACATATCTCCCTGACGTTTATTGGGAATAGTATAACTGCCGTATCCATGCCAGAGCAAATGTTCAAAGTGTCACCTGTATCTCTTTGCCAAGACCACCATTCCCCATATTACAAAACGAACCAACTCACTAATCGTCCTCATCAGTGTCCCCACGGAACTCATACATGTCCTCATCGATCTCATCAGTGTCCTCATTGATCTCATCAATGTCCCCATTGGTCTCCATGACGATCTCTCCATTGATATCCTCGTCATAGTTTTCCTCGTCCAGGACCGAAAGAAGTCTAATAATCGTAGCTTGGTCCTCATTGTCCCAATCGATTTTCCTGCATTCCTTCTGAAACTGAAACTTGACACTGGTCGTGCCATCAAATGTCCCGACATAGGCATTTCCGGCGGCGAGTAGGGCAGCTGTGTAGTTATCGTAGTCCAGAAGGTCGACGAAGGCTCTCTGCTGGGATGCATTCTGTATGGAAAGGTAATCGTCGCGGTGGATACCAAACGGGTTTTCGGCCATCATGAAGAAGCAAAGAAGGCCAGGAGACACTTCCAATCCACTGCTGGTATCATGGAACTTGCAAAGCGCCAACCACTTATTGCCTCTTGCTCGGACATCCTTGATCCTGTTCTCGGTCCATCCATCTGTCTCGCAGACGGAACGTCTAAAGTCAGCCTTGTCCCTCTTTGACAATCGCTGTATATCCATTGCAAAAAACAGTTCGGCAACTCGCTGTTGGAGCATCCCAACCATCGAGTTTTTGGCGGCAATGTCTATGTTCCGAACTCGACGATCTACTCGCTGGCGCTGAGTCTCACCCCGGACTGGTTGCGCCTCCATCTGACTGTAGGCGCCACTGGACTCCACCAGATTAACAAATTGGCGAAGGGCAGCGCGGCTCCAAACAAGTGTGGCCAACCGTGCTGTATTGTCGTCGGCCTCGCGATCTGGTATGGGGAACAACACCTGTGGGATTGGGCAGTTTGGCTCAACGGCGAGTATCCCAGCACTGATCCTTTCCAGGGCACTTTGACCCGCCATCTCGTCCGAGTGGGCAGGTCTAGCACGCTTAGTGCCCCGGACCTTCATGAGGTCGTCGATTCTGTGGTTGCCATCATCCTCAATCTCATACAACGCGCACTCAGGGCATGACACGAACGAATCCGGAAAGATGGGTTCGTTGTCAAGCAGAAAGCAGATCGAGAAGCCCAGGAAACTCGAAAGGTTCAGAACAAGGTAATACTCCTTGGGCTCTATAACCACCATCTGGTTTGGACCGACCACTTGGACATCATAGCCAATTTCATGCGAGCCAAGCCAACCCGGCGATAGCATCAGGTCCAGGTGGTTTACCCAGTTGGAACATCGTTCGGCCCTGGGGTCGGAGACCCAGTATCTCTCGCACAAGCTCTCGAGCTTGTCGTTGTCGGCTGTGTTGATCCGCAACCAAGCTCTCCAGCCCAGTAAAGTTAGGTGGAACCGTCGCAAGCCCCCCTCCTCACAGCGAAGAGTCAAGCCCGAATCAATCGTCCCGATGTGAACGTCAATTGCGTTGATGCCTGGCAGTTTCACGCCGCAGTTGTCTAGCTTTTCACCAGATTCTACCGGTACATGGTACTGCTGCAGGAATGGGCCGATCAGATATGTGATGTTTCCTAGTCGTGGATTGCTGATAGTCCTCTGCATGGATGCCAAAGCTTGCGTTTTAGAGGGCCTTGGGATACGGCTTGGATCATCCGGGAAGTCGATTCTGGTGTCGTCGACCTGGCGCAAAAAACACCACCCCGTCCCAGGCTTGGACAGCCGTGCGCGGGCGTCGTACGCAGTGCAAATACTGCTGGCTTTTCTTTTGAGTTCAGACTCATTCAAGAGAAAGATTTCGTCTATCTGCGCCCACTCGACTTCGGGGACACCCGTGAGATTGATTAGTCCGTCAAACGTGTCTAGATTCAAGAAATGGGCGACACATGAAGGGAACCCCAGCTCCATAGCTTCGGAGGAGAGCCTGAAAAGGCTCATGGACTCATCCTCAAGTTCGGGCGCCTCTTGTGTCGAATCGAGAGGAGGCTGGCTGTCGGGGGCATGGTCGGACTCGACAGGGTCGTCGCTGTTGTTCGCGTTTTTTCTCTCATTAGACGTGTGTAAGGCCTTGAGGGATTTCAAGTCGTTGGCGAAGGTGGGCATTCGCTCTTCAATGCTATCAAGGCCCTTCTTCAAGTCCACCACGATATTGCGGACTTCCTCGATACGCATAGTCCCAGAGGAGGGCCTGGCTCGCTTAGCAGGCCTCTCCCGGCCACTAGACTGGTCTTCCATGCGGGTGTCGGGGTCTAAGGCATCACCACCTGATGCCTCTCTTCGACTATCAAGGTCAAGCAAGACTTGATTGAATGATGAAGTTGTGGTTTTTATCGCATGCTTGATCCAATTGAACTCGGCTTCAAGATCTTTGATGGCGGATCTATGAGACATTATAGATAGAGTGGAGCGTGTAAAGGGTCCGTAGATGCTGTTGTGAAGGGGAGAGTGCGATAGCCTGAGAGGATTTCGAATGTTGATGAAAGAGGGAAAAGGAAAACGGTAAAGAGACGGGCGCTAGGCAGATAAATGAGGCAAGGCAAGCCTCGTGTCATTGTTGCACAGCAGCCAACCGGCCAGTGCGATTGTTGAGAAGGACACTCAGTATTCCTGCATAATTTTTTAACACAGAGAGGAACTTGCATAACACAAAGGGAAACAAATCAAACAGAAAACATGCACGCTTGCGAAATCGCGGTGAATAGGGAGCGATCCTCTCACCAATCAGGCTCTGGCCTCAGTCTCCAAACCTCCCGTGAAACTTTACACGTCTGTTCGATTTTATTGGGTCTCTCTGCTCACCAATCATTGAGGCCATTGAATGCATGCACGGCGCAGATGCATCTCCTTACCAGCCTGATTCATTTCTAATCAGTCGCAGCCTCCCGTTGAGTGCCTGATTTGACCCACTCACCCTCGTTTAAGCGCCACGGTGAGTGGCTCGACGGGAAGCCAAACGGGAGCTATTCCCAACCGGCAAATGCTGCATATGTGGCCAAAACGTGGTGTTTTAGCACTCACGGCTACTTAAACTTGGCCTTTCTCGACCATTCTCCCACAAGGCAATTCCTATTGAACAAATTGACTATCATGTCAAAGTCACCTGGCCGCCCGACTCAACGTTCCCCTACCGCCAAGGCCAATCTCGTCATGGCAGACCTCAGCGACAACGGGCCCGTCATGACCCCGAAGGCTAAAGGGACGGCTCGGAAGCGTGCTGCCTCTGCAGCACCGGGAGCGGCAGAGCCATCACTATCCAAGCGACCCAAGGGTTCAGCCATGTCTCCTCCGCCAAAGACCTCTGGCGGCTCACAGACAGGGCGCGACTCGACACCGTCGCGTCACACCAGAGCCACTGAAGCTATGCGACAAAGTCTCCCACCGCCAAGCCCAGCCTCTCCGGTCCGCGGCGTCAAACTGCTTAAGAGAGCGGCCAAGGCCGATGGGATCAAACTCACAGGCAAGGCCAAGGCTGCCAACGACGGGGGCAAGCCACACACCGCCAGCAAGGGCGAGAATGTGAACCAGGCCAAAGACGCCGACGAGGCTGGTACGATCATTCAAACCAATACCACGAACATGGCCGACAAGGCCAACGATGACACGGCAGCCAACTCCAACAATGAGACGGTAGACAAGGCGAGCCATGGCACAGTTCCCAGTGCCAATGCTGCTGACGAGGCCAACTCTCTTGATGACGCTGGAAATCAGGGACGTGTTGTTCGTTATCACTTTCCCTGTTTATGAACATGTTCTAACCACTGCAGTTCACTTTTTTAATGCCGGAGGCCGCTGATGCTGCCAGTGGTGTGCACCGGCTAAACGGACAGATTCTCAATGTTCTTAGCCAGTACAAGGCCCATTGCCATGATGATGCCAAAATCAATATCGACAAAGCAGCCGAGAACGAGAAGAAGTGGGCCGAATCTCTGCACACGCTCAACGATCAGGCCAAACTCCAGGCACGCAAGACGTTGGAGGCCAAGGAGATCAACTGTGCGTCTGCTAAAGATGTCGAAACGAAAGCTGAGGACGTCAGAAAGCTCCAAGAAGCTTTAGAATGTCTCCAGAGGTTGGAGGAGACGCCATATGCTCTTTCGGGGGCTCTTGAAAACGGTCGTGCCAACCTTGAAACGGCTGAGGGATTGCACGCCGAAGCCAAAAAGAAGGCAGATGACGACGTCAAGTTACTTGAGAAGGCGACTCAGCGGGAGCAATTGACGACGAACGCGGCTTTGGAAGCCGAGGCCGAGTACTCATCTGCAAAGAAGGCTTTACAGGATAGACTGCAAACGAAGCAGACGACAGATTCCGCTTGTGAGTTCATGGGAAACATTAGCGCGATCATAAATCTTGGTATTGACGGAACCAAAGAGCTTGGGGACATGTTTCCTGAACTTTTCGAGACTGCCAAGAGCATGGCCGAGATGAAGAAACATTGAGGTGGACGAAGCAGCCGTAGTGGTATGGGCTTGCGTTGTAAATGATAGCAGTGTTTATCAAGTTTGAGGATAACAAATTAATAAGGAGTCATGCTATTCCTACAGCCCTCTTTTGCTTCTCCTGCAGTTCATCATGTCGAGGTTATATACCGACCCATGCGATACTATCAAAAATGGCGCGCCTTTGACTTCCTCTTCCTTTTCTATCACACGCAGGTTGGCGTTATCACGGCACCAACTGCTCCGGCAATTAAGGTAATAATTGCGTCCCAATCAGGACCCTTATCAGCGTCATGATGATTGGTCTTACTTGTACTTTAAAAAAAAAATCATTTCATGTAGCGTAGCTATGACCGGATTTGCGCCGCGATGGGCGTTATAATCGCTGCTGAAGATGGCGCTGTAATTCATGTTGTAATTTAGGCGTTGATGAGGCTATCACGAGATTACCGTTGGCTGTGTGGACTTAGAAATACGAAGGTTAGGCTGCTTAGGCAAGAGCGATTAGGTAGTGCGCTTCTAATAAAATGATTATATTATTCTTCCGATAATAACCTATAATTAATCTCCATCCTGCAGGACCGAGCATTTAAGCGATTCAGACTACTAGATCGTTCTCAGTAGGACCCTACATGGGGCGTTATGGAAATAATACTACTGCCGTGGCAGAAATAGCAAGGCTTCGATCCCGCAAGATTAAATATACTAGGTATAAATATAGTAGATTATTTTAATCAGGCAGGATCAAAGGGCTATTATTAATATAGAGGATAATATAAGCTCTATTCCTATAAAATAAACCCCTTTATAGATATAATAGGTAGTGTAAAGCGGGTAAGTTAGAAATAGTACTATTAGGTTATAAATAATAAGACTTTAATCCTATAAGATTAAATATACTAGGTATAAATATAATAGATTATTTTAATTAGGCGGGATTAAAGGGCTATTATTAATATAAAAGATAATATAAGCTCTATTCCTATAAAATAAACCCCTTTATAGATATAATAGGTAATATAAAGCGGGTAAGTTAGAAATAGTACTATTAGGTTATAAATAATAAGACTTTAATCCCGTAAGATTAAATATACTAAGTATAAATATAGTAGATTATTTTAATCGGGCGGGATTAAAGGGCTATTATTAATATAGAGGATAATATAAGCTCTATCCCATAAGATAAACCCCTTCACGGACATAATAGGTGGCGTGAACCGGGTGAGTTAGAAATGGTGCCCTCAGTGGTTACGAACAGTAAGCTTTCAGTCCCGCAGGGTATTATTAAAATGGCAGCATCAACTGGAACAAGAATTAAGGAGCGAATTGCGATGTGAATTACCTTGGTAGGTGACTCCTCTCGTTACCACCGCAATGTGTCTTGGAACAATGATTCCTGTTCACGTATGACGTTATGGAGATTCATCGACAGCTACAAAGCACCAAAAAGAAACCAAATATTGGCCCCAGGGCCCGGTCCCAGGGACTCCAATCTTGATACTTCGTCCCAATTGTGAAAACTACTACATGTCCATTACCCCGTCCACTACTCGTGGATCATCGACCAAGGCTCACATCTATGCCCAGGCCTTCCGTCAACCACGCAAGGCCACGATCCTCTGACTTTCCCCAATCGCACAAGACCACCCCAAAGCATCCAAATCAATTGCTACCCGAGTCCGTCTTCTTCTTCTGCTGGTTGAAAAAAAAGTAGCGCTGTTTAGTATCATTCTCACTCAGGGTTTTCTGCGCCGCCACCATCTCGTCAATGAGTTCCCGGAACTGTCGGTCTGTCTCTTTGGGGGTACCAGTTCCCAGGCGCGCAATTTCGTCAAGGGACATACCGGCGGTCAGTTCCGGGGGCTCTCTGGAGGCCTTAACGGTGGTTCGGGACCCAGCCTCACTCGGACCGGCCGCGTTTGGTCGGGATTGGACGACGGTGGATCGGCCGCTCGAGGCGGGGATCGGCGTTGACGCAACAGAGTAGGAAGATGGTGTCTTCGCCTTGGAGGGTGCCGTAGATGCTTGAAGATCGCTCAGTCAGTATATGTGCGGTTAGGTCAGATCCGGGGCGTGCAGCTTACATCGGTTCCAGCGATCCTCAACACCTTCCATGCGACGCTCAAGGGCGAAGCGAGCGTTGCTGCTGAGCGCCGACAGGTTGATAGAGCTGGCGCGGGAGCTGACCAAGGAGCTCTTGGATGCGCCGGTTCCGGTCGTCTCGCTGGTCATGCCAGCAGCTACGCAATAGTCGTTAAGGTAGGCCTCCTGCTGCTTAGTGAGGCTATCTGGTGGTTGGTTGACAAGGTGCTGAATGAGTGCCAAATCAAACTGTTTTGCCATAGTAGCGATGATATAGAAATAAGAACAACGACTTGGGGACGGTGGTGGCTGGTGAACGAAAAGGGTGTTGTTGAGTTGAGTTGTGAGAGGGGGAGATTGGGCATGTTGGGTTCAAATTTATGCCTTTCTGGGGCGGCTCCTTGAATTCCTCTCCAAATATTCCGCGAGTTCCATATCTCCAAGGGCTGTTGCCTGATTCATTATGCCCGATTTTCTCTGCCTGGCGCCTGTGAGCATACATTGTCGATGGTCTGCCTGCCTGCCATGTTGCATTGCTTGCTACCCCTTTGTCCGCTGCAGGTTACCCTACATCCAGCGAATGTGTAAAGGAATGCCTATTCCCGAGCTAGCGATGCCCTCAGGCAGACCACATTTCTTTGACGCCGCTTGGATGACAGCATGGGGACACAACGTCATGCAGAACCCCTCCGTTTTCCAGCGCAGCCTGTAGCTTCTGGCAGATTTTCTGGCTACAAAGAAATAAATAAGCACGTGATCACGCTGTCTCCTCTCACCTTTCACAAAACCCTCAAGGCAGGGCATCTCCTCCTACCTTGGAAAGATCACCCCTAAGAGATCACATCTGTCAGAATCCGGCACAAGAGTAACCTTTTCGGATCTATTCGACCAGATTGTCGATTCACTACCATGGGCATCACCAACGACGCCAACGTGCGTGAAATTCCCTTCTTGGCCTTTGTTCGTGGATATCATGACTGACGGGACACAGACGGCGTGCGGCAAGCCGTTGCTTAACTTCAAAAACCCCGCCAAGAACTTCACGCTCTGCAACGGATGCAAGAAAACAGCCTCGCAGCACATGATCCGTGAAAGGTCACAGCCAGCATACTTTGCAACCACCGGCTGGCCGAAACTGGAGCTCGCCCTCTACCTCAAGAAGCCCGACGGCTCGTCCCACTCGCGTGACTTTGACATGCTCGTCCCACAAAAGGTCAAGCCCTGGTTGTCACGACGTCACCAGGAGTTCCTCGATAACGGCATCTGCTGGGACAGCTACGACGGCAAGGATGGCGGCTACAAGCTCATCTACGCACCTTGGTCACGGGCCTTTCTGCATCCCCAGTGGGACGGGAGTGATATTTCCGAGAAGGGGGCTTTGCTACTCCTGGAAAAGTATGGAGAGCCTGAGATGGATACCCTGGACGTCACCTGCCCTCGTGGACTCTTCCATCTGCCCACCCTACTCGCTGACGACTCCGTCTCCAACACTGGCGGCAAAGGGGGTCCCAGCGCCGACGCTGCGCATTTCCACGCCGTCCTCGAAGACGGCACTCTCCAGTTACTCAACTTTACCACCATGATTCTCACCATGTACCGAATGCTCATCGAAGGGGTCGATAGTGAAGACGAGGAGAAGGAGATGATGAAGCTCCTCAACCAGCTATTTGAGAGCCGTTCGATGTGCCTCAAGGAACTGGCCGAGGCGGAACAGGGCCTCGATGACGCGATCCGTGAGGAGCTGGGCTTAGGACCCGACGTCATTTATCCGCACAGCGGACAGCGTTGGAAGCCGCTTTTGAAGACTGTTGTTCCATTTCCGATCATTAAGGCGGAGTGAAGCATGACATCGGGCTTCTCCGTGCATTGGATCTACTGTAGCTGAGTTCCCCTTCCCCTAGTCTGGTTAAGACGTTGTCCATCTTGGGTTTCATGTCCTAGGTGACAAATGTAGCATTAGCCTGAAGGGTTTAAGTGGCATTGTTTGCATTAAAACTACACGCGTCGCAATGAGACGGGATCTCGTGGGGGCTTCAATACCCAGTGAAACATTATTTCTAGCGCATATGCCAGAACTCTCTCCCCATAGACGTGTTCTACCATCAACACGATGTATAATCTCAACTTCAAGCGGGCGGTACCATAACCATGTTGTTGTTGTTATTATTGTTGTTGTCGTTGAGATCAATGACGTCGCTGCCAGGCACAATGGGAAAGAAGGCAACGATGAACTCCTGGCAGAATTAAGTGAACAGGATGATGGGAAGCCGCGTCGAAGTGGATCGGGAAGAGGGTACAAATGACGATGGGATAAGACAGTCAAGTGAAGTCTTTTTCCAGACAATGGATCAAGCGCTTGCGGTAACTCGCATGATGAATGCTTGCAAAGGGGAAAGCATGTATCCTCAACATAGGTAAGGATACCACAATAGCCACGGCGAGACAGCGAGAGTTCGGAGGATACGTAAGACCGTATGTTCACTATATGCTCCCCCTCAATGCAACTCTACCACGTCGACCAAACTCCAATGTCGTTATCTCACAGAATCATGGTTATTTCTCCCCGCTTAAACACGCCTCACTACACAATTTGATACCACATGCTCTCTCCACTAACTCAGACAGCGCTGATCGATCAAATTTAGTTGTGTTATGGTTGTGTTATTTCCGATGGGTTGCTCACAGGCCTCCCCAAGCGGGTTGATGGAAACTGAGTGGTGGCTGTGCTTGAGGCTGGCTGTGGCTCCTGCGTTGTGGCTAGTGTCCCAGCTAGGTCACCGTATCCATCGGTCCACTTTTTAAGCGTACGATTCGCGACCCACCTTGCAGTTGGTTTGAACCAATGACACGGCTTTCTCCTTGACAGAAAATCGCCAGCCAGTGGAAAAAAATCCAGCGATAAATTCAGTGATCCGTGCACGCACTTTGGCCGTATTGGGCATGAGCTACTTCAGCAGGCCCAGGCAGGGCAGGCCACTGAGGATGAGACTCATGATGAGAGGTCATGAGCTTACCCTGACCTCAATTTTGCAATAAGATGAAAGCCTGCTATTGATCCCAGTTGGTGGAGGAAATTGGGTTCCGGGCCATTGAACTTGGATCTGGGCTTAAAAATTTATCTTTTGCGTCATTCCGGAGCACCTCAACACCCTACCCTTAACCTCGGACCTACATATCCTACGTTCTTCATGGAGTAGGACTACTCTGCCTTCACACTCGCACTGCCTTTCGATTCTCCGACGTGCACGTCATGACTTGCTCACAACTGTGAATCCAAGTCATCAATAATGAGCTTACGATGATGATCTCGACTCACGGCTGTTCATCCCTAGCCCCAGGACTATACATATCCCAGAGCACACCCTACCTGGCGGTCTTGGAACGTTGGGCAAGGATCATGGTCTCTGTGGCTCCGGCTTGATATAGCGTGAAGTGGACCTCAACTTTGCAGCCAGACCATCATCGCCTAAACCCCAGACCTCCGCCTCATGCGGCCTCAGCCCCCCAGGGCCAGAGTTTACCGCATCTTTAAGGGGGCCCCCGTCCATAGCAAAGCTTTCAATTCCTCTCATGGCTTGGGAGGAGCGAATCATGATCATCATTTGCTATCATGAGTCCTCTCATGATGAAATCTCGACAGCTATGAACTCACTTATGGAGCATATCTGACTCTATATTCTTGTCTTCATCGTCAATTACGTCCATATTAAACCTAATGCCACGTTCATTGGATAATCTTGAATGTGAGGATCGCCCATAGCTGGGGCTTATTGGCTTGAGACGATCCAGCAGACTTGACTTGCGAGTGTCATGGCCTCACAATCCCAGGGCACTTCCAAAACCTACATTTAATACATCTTGAATCACATCACGGTTATGCTCCACGCTCACAACGCGTCTAAATGGTGCGATGGGGGAGTCATGCAACCAGAGCCACTCATACTAGCCTTGCTTTATAGTCAGACCACATCTGAGAGTTCTACTCCAATTTATTCCACCTCACCACCTTTAACAATAGTACGAAAGCATTTTTATAAACTCTCATATCCATTATGACACTTAAAGTCCCTCTAATCGCTTGCGAGGGACGAATCATAGAATCAGCCTATGGGCTCATAATGAGCTCGCCAGAGCCATAAACTCACTTACATAGCATCCTAAATCTCTTTTATTCCTTATGCTATCAGACATATCTAACGAAAAACACTATACCATAATCCCTTGGCCGTCTTAGAATTCATAACACAAAGATAGTTGCAACTTCTCCATAATCGTGACGGGAGGGGCTGAAGAGCCTTCCCATGCAGTTTATAGGCATCATTCAAGACACGTTTAATACAGACATCCGAACTGTACTATACCTTTTGCAGTTCTATTATGGTGCATGCAACGTATAATCCATATTTTATTCCCTGTATAAACCAAGGGTGCAGAATTTGTCATAAGCGGTGTGAAACAGGGAACTTGTCTGGCAATGTCCAGGGTCATATTTATTGTGGTATAGGGTAGGCAAGTAGGACTCGTAAAAATTAATAAATGATCTTACTCTAAAAACATTTGATTGCACTCTCTATAACTATCTCGCATATCGCGATGGCGCTGGTTTTTCTAGGTAGATGCCCTGAACGAACGACCAACCCTAATCTGCAGGTGAGGATAAAGACGAGCACAAAAACTCTGACTATCAGAGCAGAGCGACATGACATGACTCCCCCCAGCTCTCCTCTGCCCTTGCACCGGACAAGGCGAACAATTGAAGGTTATTACGGGCCACGATTTTTGGTGTCTCGGCTTTTATTCCGTCTCGAGCATACGAAAGATCCTTTTACAAAGGGAAGGGACTGAGCGGTCCACAAGGGACCCAATTACGACCGGTATCTTTTCCCTCACCTGAATTGAGATATAGGACTTTGACACTAGGCTAGTGGGTGAGTTAGATAGCAACCGTTTTGGGCGAGCCCTCGTTTTTAGAAAAACAAGTGTTTTAACTACCGTTCTTCATGCTTCAATGTGAACGTAGGCGCTCTGTATGACATATCGTCACGGTGACAAGAGGCTTCATTTACTAAAAGCGAAAATCGCGATATAACATGATAATAAGATAAGTGAGAGAAAGAGGGACGTAGATGGAGATGTCGAAGCTAATGCCTCATGGCCTAGCGGTCGCCAGCGTGGTTGAAGAGGGCAAGGGGATTAGGTGTTGCCTTAGAAATAGCACCGTTTCTATCTCGCCCGATTGAATAATCTCTCCTAATCCTTTCCCTCTAGCTAAGCCTCTTACTATTCCTAACATCCCAATAGTCTCATTTCCATCCCGCCCGATTGAACCAATTTCGTAGGTCTGAACGGATCATGATTTAGAGTTGCCGATTATGGTTTCTATCTCGTGGCGCAGTTATCACTCCAGGGGCCGGGCTTCAACTGCAACAACGAGCACAATATTCGAGTCTGTACGTGGCCTTTCAACTTGGTCATGTCAGACCCCCCCCTCACCGACACCAGATCTATTAGATGCGGCCACATGTTGTCGTGAGTTAGCAACGAGCAACTATTCGCTGGTGTTATGGATGTTAAAGAACTATGAGCCTTACATTGACGGCGGGGTCTTGAAGATGAATTCAACAGATTGTGTTGTCTAACAAATATATCGACTCGTAAAGGACGTCTACCACGGGTATCTATGTCACCAGTCACGTCACGTATGCATCCATTGTTCGGCCAGAACTCAATGACAACCATATCCTGAATTATGTGGTCACATATCAAATGGTGCCCGTGCTATCTACACAGACTAGGCTCTGATGTCCAATCTCATGCACAATATCTCTAAACCCGTTGCTGCAACAGTGAGTCATCTCCCTAGACCTCCTTTCCCTTACCCTTTCCATCGTGGCTCTTCCCGTCCATGTGTAAGTCCTCCTTGTCACCAAACTTCTTCTTCTGCTGCTTCTTGCACCATTTGACATACTTGGCCACCTGTTCCTTGGAGTACTTGAACTCCTTCTTGGACCCATCCTTGTTAGGGACACCAGGACTCCCAGCCGGGCCTGACTGGCCTCGCATCGCGAAAGGGCTATCAGAAGGCACGTGGACGTCTGGGGCGAGGAAGCTGCCGGAAGACGACTGGCCAACCTGGTGACGATCAAGCTTTTTGGGGGCGGCTGACGCATGTACTTGTAGTGTGTCGGCAATCAGGCGCTTCAGGACCGACGTGGCGCAAGACGAGTTGTGCTTGGTAGCTCGATGCTGGGCCATGGAGGACTCCCCATTGTCGGGCGAGTAAGTGGGAGCTTTGACAATGTGAGGAGCAGGGAAAATTTCGATGTCATCGTCCCCACCATCGCCAGAACCCTGATCGGCAGGGCTCCAAGGATCAGAAAGTCGACGTCGACTGCCCCAGGCCTCGAAATCGGGGATCGATTGCTCCGAAAAGTTTTGAGCATGGCAGGGGCTACTTTCGGCTTGGTGGTCGGTCCAAGGGGTTTGCGCGGGAGATCGATCAATCGGACCCTTCAACAACGAGATTGCGCTCTTGACATGGTTAGTAGAATATATGAATCTCGAGAAGGATAAGTACCTGTCCATCGTCGATTTGGTCTGTAGCTTCCTCGAGAGACAGCTGGGCGGTGGCCTGGATAGGAAGATTCTGAGATATCAAGTCAGTAACAGAAACACATTTGACGATGAGGTAGCTTACCTGAGAAACTTCATCGTGGCCAGCACCATCAGACTTGGATGGGGCCTCTGCTTTGATCTCTGTCGCCTGTCCAGAAGCGGGCTGGGATTGAGTGGGTAGAGTCGTCC
The DNA here is from genome assembly GCA_003946985.1 of Fusarium duplospermum. Lineage (NCBI taxonomy): Eukaryota > Fungi > Ascomycota > Sordariomycetes > Hypocreales > Nectriaceae > Fusarium > Fusarium duplospermum. The sequence goes on along the minus strand of NKCI01000300.1, from coordinate 15,481 downwards.
ATGCAGGGCTATGAAGGACGGCCGACAGAGAGTTTTTGCCGGACCGACCCGAGGCGTCCTGCCAGCTGGGGGGAAACTCTTCAGCATCGTCGGGGAAGTCATCGAATCTGAACTTGGGCTGAAGAAGTTGAGCTCTGGCCAGATGCTCAGGAGTGATCAGGTACTTGTAGGGCATGGGCCCGTCGGCGTGGTAATACCGCTGAATGTGGCGGGCACGCTCCTTGATACGATCAGTGACGGCCATGGTGCCGACAATCAAGTTACTCAGTGGGACGCGGTGAGTAGAGTCCTGAGAAAGATTGCTGTGGCGGAAGAGGTTTCAGGGGAAGATGGCTGGGGGAAAGAGGAGAGAGCCGTGAGAGGGAAGAGTCCAGAATGGAAAAGAAAGATAGAGTCAAGGATACCCGTGTTAGAGATGGAATTTAAGTGAGTCATGGCACGTGACAGCAATGAATGAAGCAGTTCTGTCCCTGTCTGTAACACATCGATGAGAATCGTCAACAAAGTGGACGGCGATTGAAAGGCGCTGCAACAGTGTACAGGTGCCCTTTATTGGTCTAGGATGCAAGGTGGCGAAGAGCCTTTGTTTGGATACCGGGAAATGACATTCGTGCATGCCGCATTGTGTCACCGCCCTCTACATGTGCATCTGGTGGCCGTTTGTCTTGCTGCGGCGGCAGCAGTTTTCCCACGATCACCAAAGATTACATCATTTGACGCCGGAGAGGTCCCGCCGTGAATGACTGCAGCCTGATACATAACAATTGCGGACAAACGAATGAAATACACGCGAATCGTGTCTGACGATCTTCTGGCTTAGTTATCCAATTGAGGGCCGGACTGAGCCGTGCCTGACATGATGGCCAGGGGGTGGAAATGCATTCACTTCATTACTACTTCGTTACCATTAGGTGCCGAATCTTTGAGATCCACAAGGTTCTATATTTTCCCATTCAATTTCCTTGGCTATCACACCCAGTTCCAATGCTACTGGCTCAAAGGCTCACATTTCCTGTCAGGCAAACCACCGCCGACCACCCCCCTCGCCCCATGTCTTTCACCCCTCCCTACTCCTGAGTCCAATCACATAGCTCTCTTAGCTTTTCGACCTTCTCATGACGCGGCGCGGCCTCGATGGCAGGCCAGAACGTACCATCATACACACTGCGAGTCGCCTGATCCAGCAGCGTTGTGGAGGCTTGGAGAAACAGCTCATGTTCCGGCTCTCTATTATCGTTCAGGTAATGACCAGCACGGAGAGCAGAAGCTCTCTAGATGCCCAGAGTCTCGGCATCTCTCCCTCTGCGGACGCCAAGATAGTCGTAGAGGTTTGGGGGTGAAGTCAGCCCGGGACTAATGCGTCGCATGACGTCGTAGACATGGCAGATGCGGTCAACGTGCACTGATGGTCAGCTGGATGTTTTTTTAGATTGTATGCGATGACTTACTCTGGTGGATTTCATCTTTCCCCATGGGGAAGCCGATCTGAGTGGTTGTGGACTGCCAGACCATGGCTATGCCTACGAAGGCAAGGAAGACAATGGTGAGAGGATGTATGAGGACTGCCATCCTGGATGTATGTTGCGTTGCTGTTGATCAAGTCGAGGCTGAGTGTCCGATTGGATGTTTGGAGTTCAAGTTGCTCCTGGATGCGTTGAGTTGAGTTGGGCATGATCATCCATTTGGTAGACAATTTATACTGGTAGCCATCATTCGACAGAGGTATAAGAGGGTAGAGGAACCAGGTGGAACCCAGTAGAGCTACTCGTATGCAGGCAAAATGATATCAAAGAGTGTCGAATGTGGCGAGGGTGAAAGCTATCGAAGTCAAAGCCGCGCGGCAACTTCGGATGGTCACTTGAAAGGAGATGAGCAATATGTAAATTTGGTTCTATGGCAACTTCAGGCGTCGTCATGTGTACATAGAGGTCATTAACCACTAGGCAGCAGTACATAAAAGACAGGCTCAAGACAAAGATGGGTTACGATACCAAAGAGCGTATTGGCCTTCAGGCAGTAACAGCCATGCATTGTTCTTTGCTCTTATGCACGGCCACGTGTCACTAAAAAGAACTCCTACAGCCATGCATAAAAGGAAAGGGGGCAGCGAAGATGTATGCGCATGTGAAAGATGCGTCTGAAAAAGGCAGAGTGTGATATCACCCACATTCTCCGGGAGCATCAAGCCAGACAATACCTAATGCTCTTTCACCTCAGAGGATGCAAGACACAATTCACCTCGGCTTTCATATCATAAAAATACCTACCGCGGGCCATGTTTCCGTCTTCAAACTTTCCCCATCGCATCATCACACCACCAAGCATGGATGACCAGGACAAGCCCAAATTTTCTGAGGCTAGGCGGCGCAAGCTGCAGCGCCATCTAGACGGTCAAAGACGAGCCGCCGAGAAGGAGGCTGCTGCCAATACTAAGCGGGAGGAAGAAGAAGCAGCGCGCCAGGTGAGTTAGCACTTTCGCATCATGCCACCATACACATCAACAGACCTGACGAATAGAAGCGCCGATCGAAAGAGAAAAGCAAGAACACAGCCGCACAGAAGGCAGAGGTTCCCAACAACGATCAGAATGTATGCTATGATGCCTCATTACACCCTGTCAGATGCTTTGCTAACTAGGCAAGAAACCCACGAGCCAACCCTCTTCATCAAGCAGACCTTCATCCAGCCGACACGAATCAGCCAATGAGTCTTCTCAGACACCTCCTACTGATGCCGGAAACAATGGCCCCCCTCGTCCTCCCGTCCCGCGACCCAAGGGCAGTGCTGACTCGCCACCCCCTTCACCCACGTGGAGAGAACTCAGTGCCGTCGCAGGATTTCGTTCCGCCGCATTTCTCTTCTCGCAGATCCGAAGCACTTGGAACGCCTTCTCTCTCCACAACCTACTCCAGGTTTGGGACCTGACTCTCCAGACAGGCCGCCTGGTCTTCGTCCTCCTGACTATCCTGATCTTCACCTTGATTTCGAACCAGGTCTTTCCGGCGCCCATCAACCAGGCCCTCACGACTTGTTCTAAGACGTCCCTCCCCATCCTAGCCCCTGTCTGTGGCGCCATCAAGGTGGCCTTGCCTGAGTTTACTCAAGATCAAACAGACGATCCCAGCCATGGCAAGCTGCCCCAGCTGTTAGTGCATGCGGGATTGCTGGGCCGGATCGCCGCTAGGATGCAAAAGGATGTTGCCTACGCCATCACAAGCACCGCATTCACGTCCACGGAGGGAGTTGACGAGGTTGACTCGGTCCTTGATGACGCAACACTTTCAATCTCGGAACACCTCTATCAACTTGAACGCCAGTTGGATAAGCTGCGCGCCAGCAGTTCTGTGGAGCCCGGCTGGGGTTCTGCCATTCGTCAGTTCTTATACATCGAGGAGAGCAATGTAAACCAAGTCCTCCGCATCGCTAACGAGATTCGCCATATCTCCCACGTAGCCAGGGAGAATAGACTCAAAGTTGGAACTCGGCTCGAGGCTGGGGCTATTAGCATTGACCACATGTATCGGACGCTCTGCTTGTGGAACAACGAGCTCAACCGATACGGCACCTCCAAACAGGACAACTTGAAGCACCTGCAAGAGCGGCTCAAGTACCACCACTCCACGGAGTGGTTTTGGAGTCATGTTGGGGGTAACCACGTCGAGGATCCGGAGGCATTGCAGGATGCAATTGATGACCAAGAGATCCAGCTGCGAGTGCTTCAGGATGCGGCCCTTCGTGCGAAATATGGGTGTATAGGTAGCAACATTGCCGGAATTGGGATGGAACAGATCAGAGAGAATATTGACCGAGACATACATGAGCTGCAGGACATTCGGAAGAAGGTTGCACAAATAACCATCCGATTGAGGAGGGATGGGGACTGGAGGACAGCCGAGTTGGAGCTAATGAATATCGTGGAGTCATATTTCGCCAAGGTCAAGAGCTTATACTTGACAGATAGATGAGGGGATCACGGGACCTAATGTCATTGTATCACTTAGATAGAGATGCATACCGGGAGTTTTGTTGAATGCCCTTGAAGATTTGATACCACGGGGCAAAAATGCTCCTACTTGAGATCGCCGAGAACATGCCCACATAGTAGGATTCCGATCCCGCGAGACGGAATGAGCTTCGATTTTCCATCTCGCGAGATCGAAATGCTCTTATTCTATAAGAGGGTTGAAATACTTCTGAACGTAGGATCTCTCCGGCCACTAGCAATTTGACCCGGTCGATGTTAGCTCGAGGCCTATCATTCAGGGCCATGAGAAACACCTTGCAGGACATGCGCATTACTGCCTGGGTAGAGCACTGGATACGCAACCTTCATTCATTCGATAGGATAAGAGGATAGTATCAATTATGCAATCTAATAAACCATCACCGCCCATACTCATAGCCAGTAGGTATGACAATTGTACTTGTTCCGCCGGCACCAAACCCACATGGGCATAAAAAAGGGCTTTCCCAAGGCATCGACCCTCAGCCCGACTCCACGTCCCAGACCCTCCGGCTCGTCGGTCAAATCGTCGCACTCTCTGGCTTCAGCCTTGGTGTGAAACTCGGCCATTTCTTTCTGATGGGCCATGACCCCCCTGGCCAGTTTGGCGTGAAGAAGGCCGACTCTGAGCTCAAGGTCCTCCAGCGGGCCGATATACGCCTGGCCATTGATGACCTTTTCCATCTCGAGAGACAGCGTCGTGATATGGGCAGAGGCGGCTACAAGGTTCTTCAGGCCAAATGTCCATGCCTTGATCATATAGCGCGTGTGATGGGCGATCCGTCGATTGCGCCGGACATCGATCTCGGCCTCGGGACTATATGAATGATGGCATTAGCAACGGTATAGATAATCAATAGGTCATACCCACAAGTCGCAGTGATCCTGCAAAAACTGAGAACACTCTTCTAATACTTCAATGCTTTCTTCAAGCCCCTTGACCACGTCCCCGACAGGTTGAATGTGTTTTTGCATGGCTAGGACCATGTCCTGCACAATGTGCCCGATATAGGTATACTTGAGGTGTGTCTGAAACTCGTCTTCCCCTTTGATCCACTCGGCTAGGCTGAGCTCATTAAGAGCCACTTGAATGTGCCGTACCGGCGCCACCACGTTGAGAAACGCACTCGGAGGCAAGCTGGAAGATGGCTGGTATACGTCGCGCCAGAGCGCACGCATGGTGCCCCTCAACTCGTCGTACACGACATAGTATTGGGAAGACATGTTAAAAATACGACGTTCCTCTGGCGTTGGCGAGCGTCGCGGCGAAGACCAAGAAGCTCCCCGACAGCCAGCTACCTGCCCCCCAATCGTCTGCCAGAGTCGTTCTGGGGTGTTTTCGGAGTCCTGCAACACGGGAAGTTCCCCAGGCTTAGAGGGTAGCGTTGGTAGGATGAAACGGTAGAGGGGTGAGGCGAGCACTATGACTCCAACACAGGCCGACATTGTTGCCTCTTCCAGCAGAGGAGCTAAAAGGATTGTAGTTGCCTTGGGCCGCTGAGAAATATTGTAATAATAGCCCATGAGAGCCCCAATTGAGACCCATAGCAGAATCCAGGATAGTGTCCAAGGGCACTTCCATGGGGGCCAAACCGGTTTACGGGGGAGAGGTGGAAGCCACGCAAGTCGGGATGTTGGGGGAGAGCATCGAATGGCGCGGAATGAAGTCGGACGCGGATGGGGTAGTTGAAGGTGTTCCATTTTGTCTAAATAGATGAAAGAATTGAGTTTGCGGCGAGGAAAGCGGTGCCAAAGGGCTATATATTCGGGCGCATGGGCCAGGGACACAAACAAAGAAACAACGTTTCCTAGCTTGATAGGAGATGCATTGTTGCAAGCAACCTCGGCAGGTGAGTCGGCTACTGGCGTCTTGGGCCGAGTGTTTCCAAGGTGGGGCTGACCGGGAATTGTAGTAGTTGCGAAATGAGGCCATCACCATTTGATGTATGGTGCGGATGGAGTTGGCATGGCTTAGGCGAGGCTTTTTCACCAAAAGAATAATAATAGATTGAGCAAATTCTATATTTATACGTCTCTTGCAACCGTCCCATGAAGTCAATGAAATGGTCGTAAAATAAAAGCAATTCTATCCTTCTAATTGGTCTCTCAACTCTAGCCTAGAACACCCAGATCTATCTGGCACTATTTCCATCCCGCGATATTAACGCTCTCCAGCCAGCGTGATTGTATCTTGTGGAATCAAAAAACTGCTTTTCAAGCATGTCTGCTGTGGTCGGCACGGACTCAAATACAATAATGATGTTTACGTCCCGCGATATCGAACCGCCATCCTCAGGGTTGTTCCCTCTGGCGAGATCGAATCTACATTATTCAAATATCATTGGTTGATCGCCATGGGGCGAATGTAGTAACACTTTATGCCCACCAGCTCAAGGGTCTGTCGTGTCATCAACTAAAGGTTAACCCTTACAGCCGTACCGTTGTTCAGGATCGAAAGCCTGCTGTCCAGGCATGACTGGCATACGATAAGCAGACGAAAATAAGTGCGTTTCAATCCCGCAGTATCGAAACTCTTCGATCTAGGTCAACTTTCTAATTTCACTTGATCGAAACCTCATCTCTCAAGGTCCAGGAGGGGAGCCTTAGAACGGCATGTTCGTTCGCTTCGCTGACAGACGATGAGCAAATTTCGTGTCCGCAGCCACCTGCCTCCTTGAGAGCAACGGTCCGCCTAAATGGATACCTATGTGGGCGTGACAAGACTGAACTCGAAACCACCATGTAACAAGCGGAAACGGCTCAGTGGGAACGACACGCAGCCACAGAACACAGCGGGGATAAACCTACTGAGAAAAGATCTTGAAAGGCAAGCACGAGACTGAGTCGTATTCAATCAACGCATCGAGGTAAACCCGTGCTGTTGTCCCCGCCGCAGATAAACTCGGACTGGCTCCAAACCACCAACGAGATGGACTCGATTACCGAACTAAATACTAGCATATATCGAAGGTGGCTTAAAATGAAAATGCCTAGAAATCGAGACAGACATGATGGAATTAACCCAGGCCACATTTCATGTTTATAAAAGATGTGATAAAGGGCGACAAGACGGCATCTTGGAATAAGTCCAAACCACCAGCAAGAGGGACTCGACAGGAAAAGTGAACCGCAATCATAACATTGGCTGAGAACGATATTGCGGCACAAGTTAATGCGACAGGAAGGATGAACCGTTCTTGACAGGCGGACGCTGGCCATCAGAGGGAGCGCATCCAAAGAAGGTCAGAGAGATGAACTCATTTTACAAATGACGCTAAATTGTAGCGATGAATATTCATAGGGAGTATGAACCGATCTAGCAAGATATACTCGGTGCAAGCGAAGGGGCGTTTGACGAGATGAACTCGGGGGAGCAGAGGACAGCAGCTGTGCAAGGGCTGAATCCAGAGATGTACTCGGGTTCGAGATCACATGCTCGATCGGATGAAGACGATGTTGAAGTCCGGCCCGAGATGGGATAAGTGTGCCAGAAGATTGAAAACGATGGGTACAGACATGGTGTAATTGGACTGAACTCGATGCTATTCAAGAGCAATCATAAAAAGGTACAGGGCCAACATGTTGATGGAGCTAAACTCCAGGGTAAAAGGGGGTCGAAAATATCGAGCAAGTTGAACTATTCGTCATGTTGGACTTGCCTGAAAGGATGACAAGCTGAAACTGCCAACCATGTCAGGGTGGGAAGGACGCAAATGCGGAGCGAGGTGAGATCGAAGGTCCGGCGAGAGATGAACTCGGGCAGTCAAGTTGTCGCGTAAGCCAGGCACCCTGGTGGAGGGGCCAACTTATGTCTCTCGAGGGGAATACGGAAATACTGGGCGACGTGACGACGGTGACGTCGTGGTTGTTATGGTGGCGTTGAGCGGTGGGAGATGAACTCTAAAGACGGAGAGGTGCTTGAGATGCGCACGGTACCGAATGGAGGGGAGATGAGGTATGTCAAACTCGGATATCTCCAGAGGTGGCATCCGATTGGGATCTTGTAGCCCAGGGGAGTCAGGCGGGATGCGAAGACGTTGGGTGAGGTGAACTCTGGCAACGAAGATTTGAAGAAGGCAAGGCATAGTTGAGGTGCCAACGGAGCTGAAAACGCAGTGGGTCGCGTAGATGTTGTATGAGATGAACTCTGCCTGAGAAAGGCGAAGTGACTGGGCAAAATGATATTATCCCAGAGAGTAAGTGCAAGGAGGTCAAGCCTCAAAGGGAGCTGCGGTTGATAAGATGAAGACTATCCCACGATGAAGCGATGGATATAGTAAGCCATTCTTCAAGCGGTCAACTTTGGCATTGAACGACAGCAAAAATCAAAGTCAGAATCAACCAGGAGAAGACCTTTTAAAGGAAGCTCTGTTCTATCACGTGCAACAGGCGGCTGTCGCCATTCTGTCAAAGAGACACTGAAGCCTTTCTCTTTCCCTTGAGCGGCATTCTGTCTATACAGTCAATGATCTTCACCCGCGGGCACCATTGTGTAGCCCTTTCATTCCTTCTTTCTGCGGCACATGAATGAGCTCTTTTAGCGACGCATCGTGATGGAGACGCCGGAGGAGTGGCCTTGTTGCTGTAAGACAAGGTCACATGATGGGTCGGGATCCCTGGACCAGTCCGTCCCATCGAGAGGGTCCAGGGGGAGTCACGTGCGGCGCAAGTCAAACCCCAGTCAGGTCGTCGGCCAGCTCCGAAGAGCTGCACGACTTCATGCTCCAATCCGCTGTATTACGTATAAAAACGGCGGACGCACTTTATTGAGCGGATATCCATAGATGCCTAGTGATCACAATCAGAGTCGCGGGCCAGAAGTCTTTGTGACTTTACCCTACTTAAGCTGGCCTTGATGTAGGTAGAGTGCTTGCTTGCATAAGGTATAGTGCATGCATATCAATGGATATCCACTACCCAGGCAGAAGTCAAACACAATGCGCGAGGCTATATTGCAGCAAACGAGTGTTGGCATGTTATCTGGCAAACAAGTAAAGTAGTATTTCTGAGCAATCGACCAGAAACAAAGGTCGGGAAAGCCGCCCAGGCAACCGATATATATGGGCCTCCACAAATTGCACGGGCGAGGGAAACGACAGAATGTGAGAAAGAATGGCGAAGCCGACATGAAAACTGCAGCTGGGTGGATAGATTGATGCCTGTTGACGCATCGAGAGTCGAGACAAAGCAAAGGGAAATAATCACGTGCCCTTTATCTTCTTGACTTGAATTCTTTCGTCTTTCTTCCAACATCATCGACTCTTGTCCTCTACCTTAGTCCTTATCAACCCTTCGCTGATCTTCTATGTATCCAACACCGGAATAGCTTCCACCTTATTCTGGTCACCTACCATATCGTCAGCGATGTGCATCGAAAACTCGCCGTCTCTCCTCTGTGGAGTCGATGTCAACAAGTACGCCAAGGGTGGCGAATATGGGCCCAACGCAGGTCTTCGGCTCTGTCTCGAAACCAAGGCCATGTTCCTTTACGCCTGTGCGCGTGGTTACGATCAGGACGATCCTGACCATCGCCAACATGCCCTCCAATCCTGCAACTTTGACCATGGCGACGAATTTCTGAATATTGTCGGGAAGCGGCTCGACAAGACACTCCGCCACTACATGAAGATGGCTAAGGCACATGGGCTCAATAGTGACTCGTTCGATACGCATACAGAGGCGCATCAGTGGCTGGTTGATCGCAAGAGCAGCATGGACGTGGAGATGACTGACCTGGAGGCTGATGCAAAGAATCCTATCCCGGTGAGTTATATGTATCCATTTGCACTTATGACTTGCCTTCTGATATCTATCAGTCCAACTCCCCTATCCGCCGATCCTACAGCCGTCTTGACCGCCAAATCCGACACAATCCATGGCGGCGATCAAACAAGTCTCAACAGAGCTCCAGTAGCTCCCGAGCCAGCAGCAGAGTCTCCCGCTGGAGTGGCAGATCTGCATCTACCACCATGTCGAGCAGAGCCACGAGCATTAAGTCTAGCGACTCGACCAACTCGGCCATTTCGAACACGTCCATCTCCATGACGGAACTATCCACCACCTCACCAATGTATGCGATCGAACATGCCTGGGATACCTTGCTCGCTTATGCTGAAAAACAGGCTGGAAACGGCCCAGACTGTGCATTTCGAGCCTTATTGGTGATGGAGCAGGCGATCAACGACATGAAGACACATGTGGACGTCATCTATCGCGAAATAATGAGTAAGCCTTGAGTTAAAGGGGCTTTGACTCTAATTGTTGTATGTGTCTTGGAGTGTTTATAGTGAGAGGCTCACTTGTGGTAGAATTAGACGTTGGATGGGTGTCAATAGCACCTGTGTTGTTCATAACAGGGGTAAAGGGATAAACATTGGGTCTTTGCTGAAATGACTTTCACTCCAACATGGCTTCTGTGCAGGCTTGGGCCTGTGCAGCGTGCATGTAGAGCATCAATAGACCTATGTAGACAAACCAAGGACTTCCAAATGAGGCTGAGCACTTGAGTAAGCCCCTAAGAGATAGGCGCCAACCTATCAATTCAGGACGGTCATACCTTTGAAGTTAGTTTGCGTTCAACATTCTCCTAGCTAGCATTTTTCCTCGGTAGCCTATTGATGATGGCCGCGTCTCGGCATCCCTCAGGCGGTCATAGAGGCAGTGGGGATCATCTCTGAGCTCCGATCCGGCCCTAGGTCGGCCTATGTGAGCCCACGAACCCCGCCGGTATTATGACAGGTCCGGTCAACAACATGAAGGCTCGCGCTCTTCCAAATGACAACAGACATGACAAGTCATAGATCACTAGAAGTACCACAGCATAACCCCCTTCATAATGCCGATTCTCTACTGTTTGTCGAAGCCGTGTCTGGCTTTCCTGCCATGGTGGTAGAAACTGAAGCTATGGCGAGCGTGTCAGCTCCATTCGGCCGCACCGAAGACATGCGGTTGCCCGAACTAAGTGCCTGCAATTATGAAGTCAACGAAAACTATCACCGCATTGAAGATTTGCTCAGGCGCAGCTTGCGATAGTTTATAATGCTGGAATTGCCCCTCATGGCGAGTCGCTGGGCATGGAGCTGGCATTCACGTGCTATCGACCACTTCTATGATATCTGTAAGAGACATATGATCAGCATCCATATCAGCATCGAGACTCATCCAAGGCTGGAATCGTGCTCCTTTAGTCAGCGGCTGTGGTGACCGTGACGTACCTGGAATGTCAGTCTTAGCTTGGGACGAACCTTTTCCTATAAATTGAGGCCTGTGGGGGGGTCGGTCCTCGTACACAAGATTGTCCGTGTTGCAACATCCACACTGGAGCACAATAAGTCGTAACCGGCTTGCCTTGCATCGTCAGTACCGTCTTCCGACCGATACCCAGTAGCTTGTAGGGTCTGCCAGTGAATGAGCACATAGTCGTCTGATCTTTCATTTGTCGCAAGATGTTGCGTCGCTTGGTTGACACCTGTCCCGCGTTATCACGGCCGCACCCATCTTGATTGGGCCAAGCAATGACATTGCAACTCATGAGTTAGGAACCAAGGAAAACACCCATATGCCTCATTAGAAGATTTCAAGCGCGACGGTAAGGGGGGATTGCCTGGTGATATGTGATCTTGGTGTGCGTTGTGATGGTTGAGGAGGTGGTAGGAAAGGGATTCAAAGTAGTGTTGCTGTTCATGCTGGGTCAGTAAACAAGGCTCGGCGAGAGTGTTAGGTGCTGTTTCCCTGTTCCCAATCGGCACGTTAACGAATCACCGGATCGCATCGTCCCTACGATGTGTACTTCAGGCGGTCAGGTTGAGGGGCTTGACTTGGTGTCTCATATTTTCGACCGGCCAGGGGATTATGTTACTCATCATTTGGACCCCTTTGGGATTATTCCCTCTCGCCTGGCGCTTAATTCAGGTAGTCCAATGAATATTATTATAGGATGTAATGACGTTGAAAGCCATCAATCACAACAACAGAAAACACAGCTATCAATACATGACGGTATCAAAACCTAATACCGTACAACACCCTAGGCCAGTAGTTTTCAATCTATTCATAACTCGCTTTAACCTGCCTGGATAGGCCGGGCCGAGAAAAACTCTTGCCAGCTGTTTGCCGAAGAGAACCAAAGGCATGTTGAGCCCAGGCTTGAACTAAGCTTCAGAAACCGCGGTGGTCCGCCAAGCAAATAGCAAGTCTACAACGGCCAAACGTGGGCGATAAGATAACAATGCCAGGACAAGACCACAACAGTGAGCAAGGAACGGGAGAGCGGATGTACTAGTATTCCCAAGAAGGAGGTACTTGAGAAAAAAGAGTGAAAGTGTTTTGTGATATTCGGACTGACCGTCCAAAGCAACTTCTTCCCCCTTGGCCCGAGCGAAGGGAAAAGGAGAGACGAGGATCATTTCCGAGCGGCTTGACCCTGATAATAGCACATAGATTCTTCGTGATTGTCACCATCAAAGGGTACGGTCGAGAAGAAAGGTTGCATCGCGTTCTAGGCAAGGGTGAGAATCGACTCTCGAGAATAGGAATCGACGCTCCGGGGGTGATGATTCCCTGTCAAAGTACAAGAGCTAACTTATTCCCAGGCTAAGCACGCCATCACCGCACACTCAACACCTAGCGCCCAAGAAACCCCCTCGTATCGAACTGACAACTCCCAGCTACCTTCTTAGAAGAATGAGATTACCACTCGCTCCGTTCATACGTCTTCTCCCTGCTCAGAGGAGCGCAATGGCGAAGGCCAGAACGTTCAAGATAGTAGAACCAGTGTTGAGGCCCGGTATTACCCAAAGACCAAGAAAGACAATAAGCAGAGTAAATGAGGCACAGATGCTGGGACAGCCGATCTCAAGGCCGAACTATTCCATCGGACACCTCTATCCCAATTGTTGCATGGTGGCATCGCATTTTATGTTTCGCGGCCAGAGGCGATGAACTCTAACTATAGAGGAGTGACAAGGCTTTGGAAGAGTCTAATCGTCTGATTTCATCATTTGAATCTCATCCTCTGCGTAGCCCAGACGTGTTTAATACTGCTATCATGGGTCTCATTCTCCCGTCAGAGAGCTTGCCTGAGATGTCATTTCCGTTGAGTCTATCCTGGCGGCACTGCTGTCGCTGTGCGAGCAATTAACTATGGCAGCTATAAGACCGCTGACAACCGGTTAGTGATATGAATGAATAGCGGAGGTTCAATCCCGCAGGACCGATAGAGTGCTATTCTGATCGTGTAGGAATCGGCTTATTTCCATCCCGCCCGACCGAAAGAAATCCACGCTGATCTTTCTGGCTGTTCGTTCTTGCGGGAAGGAAAGCCTCTTATTTTGCTCTTTGTAATCTGCAAATTTTTAAAAAAGATCCCTTGGCCTCATTATAGATGGTTGCTATGTGGTGATAGAATGCCACGGGTTTGGCGGCATGATACTCATCCGACTGTAGCAGCAAAGTCTCAAAGATCCTGTTGAAAAGCCACTGCATGGCAAAGCGTAGCTCCACCGCTTGAGCGTGCAGGTCGGACAGGGAAGACTTGTACATTTGGCAGCCCAAGGAGCTTGGTGAATTACCGCTACTTTGGACAAACACCAGATGCCGTTACAGGCGAAGGGAACACTCTCTTAACATTAAGATGTAAGGCATTGATGTATTGATACTATTTTCTCTGTTGTAAAGAGCCGGAAGACCACATATTGGGACAAGTGAGGATAGGAAATCTATGGCGAGTAATAACATGGTGACAAGGTTGACCAGTAGAGCAATAATAGGCGTCTCAGAAAATGTCTTGGCGGGGGGTTACCCCCCGCCAAGACTTCTGTCTCACATGGCCTACTGACAGACTGGACAGGGCCCAGTGGGAGTGGATGAAGGACTACAGTACATGGGCATCCAACTGGAAGGTCTTTCTCTACCCGGAGAACCCGATCGAGCCGAGTCTGAGAGTCGACAAGTCGCCTTTCTTCAAGGAGCCGGAGACTGAGCTGGCTCAGAACGAACTCACAAAGGAGACTGTGAACTCGGTCATGAGGAGCTACATGACGAAGCTGGCAGAGGTGTCGAACCTCGAACCGGTCAGCCTATATTTGCAAAGGTCAGGCGGCCAAACCGTCGTAGTTCACTTGTTTGGCCGCACCCGGAATTCCACCTTTCACCACTACAACCGGTCCTACAACCTGAAAACGAAGCAGTGGACGCCGTAGACCAAGATGGCCGTTGAGATCCCCACACTACATCACCAAGACCGGCAAGACGGGGCCATACCTGATCCTGGCCGTCCCGAGAAACAGACTGCTCGTCTTCATCTCCCAAATCATGATGAATTCGAAGATGACCGACGTCAACTGGGCAGCCAGCTACGGCATACCACAGGCTGGATAGAGAGGTGAAGTCAAGAGTACACAGGTCGGTCAGCGGCTTGAGATTTGCATGAGTTGGACAAAGTGTCGAAACAGCGGTTGGACGCCCCAGAAGCAGACCTCAGATTCCATCGCCTGGGACTTAGCACCACGAAAAGACACACCCATTGATCTAGACCAGCTCATGTTCGTCGTTTTGGAACAGGAGAAGCTGATAGACGACTGATCCATAGCCAGGTGCTCTACCCGCTTGAGTGACTCTCCCCCGGACCCAAACGCCTCAGAATCGACTACCAAGGTTCTAAAGACGAACGGAACCTTCCACTTCTCTGGGTTTCTTGTCTGGAATGATGTCGCCCCGGGCATGAACCCCAGAATGTTGCAGCATCCGCAATCCACAGCTAGCCAACGTACGCAGTTCTTCGGAAGCCGCATGAATGGGGACCGCGTATACCCAATTCAGGCCACCTACACCTACGATGCTCAGGGACAGCATCTTAGACACCAAATGGCCAAATGAGACCACCCTATCATCGTGTTCAAAGTTGATGTATACGCCAATTAATAGTAGTTTAGCAATTCGCCGAGATTCTATATCTAAGCTGCCTAAACTACTATATAACTCCTCTATAACGTAAACCTAATAGGTTAACTTATCTTAATAGCTATAAGTTAAACTTTTCTACCTCTAGGATTAAAACCTTCCTCTTACTAATAGGTTAAGTTACTTATGTGACTTAATTTCTTAAAAACCTTAATCCCCCTCCTATAGTAGTTTTCCTAATTTTATTTATAGCGGGCTTCTTTTTCTCGCCTCGCCTCTTATAGCTACTTAAGTAGCTTAAATAGGCTATTAATCTAGGCTATATTATCTCTTATAATATTAATAAAAATAATAATATTTAGCTTTATATTAATAAGGCTTTTAAGCTAACTTAATTTATTATATTATATAAAATACTTAGCTTTTTAAGATCTTATAAGGCGATTTATTATAATAAGAAATACCTTAGCGCTAAAGATAATTAAATTAATATAATTATATATATTAAGGTATTATTAATTAATTAGCCTTAATATATTAATATTATAAAAGTTATTTAAATCTATATTATCTAAGATA